>PITA01021344.1:0-32910 GCA_004023965.1 Spilogale gracilis
TCCATCCACATCATTGCAAATGGCAGGATTTCATTCTTTTGGATGGCTGCATAGTATTCCTGTGTGTGTGTGTGTGTGTGTGTGTGTGTGTGTGTGTGTACATATATATATATATACTACATCTTCCTTATCCATTCATCTGTTGATAGACAACTAGGTTCTTTCCATAGTTTGGCTATTATGGACATTGCTGCTATAAACATTTGGGTCCATATGACCCTTTGGATCACTACATTTTATCTTTAGGGTAAATACCCAGTAGTACAATTGCTGGCTTGTAGGGTAGCTCTATTTTTAACTTTTTGAGGAATCTCCATACTGTTTTCCAGAGTGGCTGCACCAGCTTACATTCCCACCAACAGTGTAGGACGGTTCCCCTTTCTCTGCATCCTCACCAACACCTGTCATTTCCTGACTTGTTAATTTTAGCCATTCTGACTGGTGCGAGGTAGTATCTCACTATGGTTCTGATTAGTATTTTCCTGATGCTGAGGGATGTTGAGCACTTTTTCATGTGTCTGTTGGCCATTTGGATGTCTTCTTTGGAGAAATGCCTGTTCATACCTTCTACCCATTTCTTGATTGGATTATATGTTCTTTGGGTGTTGAGTTTGATAAGTTCTTTATAGATTTTAGATACTGGCCCTTTATCTGATATGTCATTTGCAAATATCTCCTCCCATTCTGTTGGTTGTCTTTTGGTTTTGTTCGCTGTTTCCTTTGTTGTGCAAAAGCTTTTGATCTTGATGAAGTCCCAATAGTTCATTTTTTTCCTTGCTTCCCTTGGCTTTGGTAATGTTTCTAGGAAGAAGTTGCTGTGGCTGAGGTTGAAAAGGTTCCTGCCTGTGTACTCCTCAAGGACTTTGATGGATTCCTTCTCACATTGAGGTCTTTCCTCCATTTAGAGTCCATCTTTTGTGTGTGGTATAAGGAAATGGTCCAGTTTCATTCTTCTGCATGTGGCTGTCCAGTTTTCCCAACACCATTTGCTGGTTATGATCTCTCCTCTTTCAGTCATGATTTTATTAATTTGGGTCTTTTCTCTTTTCTTTTTGGTAAGTCTGGCCAGGGGTTTATCAATCTTGTTAATTCTTTCAAAGAACCAGCTCCTAGTTTTGTTGATTTGTTCTACTGTTCTTTTGGTTTCTATTTTATTGATTTCTGCTCTGATCTTTATTATTTCTCTTCTCCTGCTGGGTTCAGGTTTTCTTTGCTGTTCTTTCTCCAGCTCCATTAGGTGTAGTGTATTTGAGACCTTTTTTGTTTCTTGAGAAAGGTTTGTATTGCTGTATACTTTCCTCTCAGGACCACCTTTGCTGTGTCCCAAAGAGTTTGAACAGTTGTGTTTTCATTTTCATGAGTTTTGTAAATTCTTCTTTAATTTCCTGGTTGAACCATTCATTCTTTAGTAGGATACTTTTTAGCCTCCTTGTATTTGAGTTCTTTCCAACTTTCTTCTTGTGGTTAAGTTCTAGTTTCAAAGCAATGTGTTCTGAAAATATGCAGGCAATGATCCCAATCTTTTGATACCAGTTGAGACCTCATTTGTGATCCAGGATGTGATCTATTTTGGAAAATGTCCCATGTGCCCTAGAAAAGAATGTGTATTCCATTGCTTTGGGATGAAATGGTGTGAATATTTCTGTGATGTCCATCTGGTCCAGTGTGTCATTTAAAGCATTTATTTCCTTGTTGATCTTTTGTTTAGATTATCTGTCCATTTCAATGAGAGGGGTGTTAAAGTTCCCTACTATTATTATGTTATTTTCAATGTGTTTCTTTGATTTTGTTATTAATTGGTTTATATAATTGGCTGTTCACATGTTAGGGGCATAGATATTTAAAATTGTTAGAACTTATTGGACAGACCCTTTAAGTATAATATAATATCCTTCCTCAACTCTTGTTACAGTCTTTGACTTAAAATCCAATTTGTCTGATATAAAGATTGCCACCCCAGCTTTCTTTTTATATCCATTAGTAGGGTAAATTGTTTTCTATCCCCTCACTTTAAATCTGGAGGTGTCTCTGGGTCTAAATTGAGTTTCTTGGAGATAGTGTATTGATGGGTTTTTGTTTGTTTTTTTTTTTAATCCATTCTGATACCCTGTGTCTTTGGATTGGGGCATGCACCCCAATTACATTCAGGGTAACTACTGAAAGGTATTAATCTAGTGCCATTGCATTGCCTGTAATGGAACTGTTACTGTATATTGTCTCGGTTCCTTTCTGGTCTGTTACTTTTAGGCTCTCTCTTTGCTTAGAGGACCACTTTCAATATTTCCTGTAGGACTGGTTTGGTGTTTGCAAATTCTTTTAGTTTTTGTTTTTCCTGGAAGCTTTTTATCTCTCATTCTATTTCAACAAGAGCCTAGCTGGTTATAATAGTCTTTTCTGAATATTTTTCCCTTTTAGTGCTCTGAATATATCATGCCAGTCCTTTCTAGCCTGCTAGGTCTCTGTAGATAGGTCTGCTGCCAATCTAATATTTCTGCCATTATAGGTTATAGACCTCTTCTCCAGAGCTGCTTTCAGAATTTTCTCTTTGTCACTGAGACTTGAAAGTTTTACTATTAGATGACAGGGTGTGGACCAATTTTTATTGATTTTAGGGGGTTCTCTGTACATCCTGTATTTTGATGCTTGTTCCCATCACCAAATTAGGGAAATTCTCTGCTATCCTTTGCTTCAATATGCCTTCTGCCCCTCTCTCTCTTTCTTTTTTTTCTGGGATCCCAACTGTTCTAATATTGTTTCCTCTTATGGTGTCACTTATCTCTTGAATTCTCCCCTTGTAGTCCAGTAGTTGTTTGTCTCTCTTTTTCTCAGCTTTTTAATTTCCATCATTTGGTAGTCTATAGCACTAATTCTCTCTTCTGCCTCATTTATTCTAGCAGTTAGAGCCTCCATTTTTTTTTATTGCATCTCACCAATAGCTTTTTAATTTCAACTTGGTTATATTTTAGTTCTTTTATTTCTCCAGAAAGGGATTTTATTTCTTCAGGAAGGGATTCTCTAGTATCTTCCATGCTTTTTTCAAGCCCAGTTAGCACCTTGATAATCGTCATTCTGAACTCTAGTTCTGACATAATGTTCTAGTTCTGACTAATGTCCCTATTGATTAGGTCACTAGCTGTTGGTACTGTCTCTTGTTCTTTTTTTTTTTCCTGAGGTGAGTTTTTATACCTTGTCATTTTATCCAGAAAAGAACTGATGAATGAGAGAGCAAAATACTAAAAGGGTAATGATAACTCCAGAAAGATATACACAAATCAGAATCAGAAGAGACCTGAAACCAGGGGGAAAAGAAAGGAGGGAAAAAAAATCTCTCTCTCTCTCTCTCTCTCTCTCTCTCTCTATATATATATATATATATATATATAGATAGATAGATAGATAGATAGATAGATAATCATATATATATATATAATTAGACTGGTGAATAGAACAGAGCCACACACTTGATTTTGGGTGTATTTTGGTCTGTTAGTAGAAACTGCCTCCCAAAATTTTAAAGAAATAAAAATTTATATATGTACAAAAATAATGGAATACACAATGAAGGGATGGAATATGACTGTAAAGATGAAAATGTAAAAAAGATTCTAAATAAGGAACCGATAAGAAGTTGGTTGAGAAAGAAAAAAAGAGGAAAGAATGTGATGAGACTGGAGACTAGAACAAAGCCATGTGCTAGATTTGGGGTATATTTTGTTCTATTAGAAGAAACTGTATCCCAAAATTTTAAAGAAAGAAAGACCTATATGTATACAAAAAATAAGCTTAAATACAGTGAAGGGATAGAATATGACTAAGGCAATGAAAATTTTAAAAAGATTTTTTTAAAAGGCATTCATAAGATAAAATAGTTAAAAAAAACATTAAAATAGAAAAGAGAAAAATTTAAAAAATAGAATAAAAAAATAAAATAAAAAATATTTAACTTTGAAAGACTAAGAATCATGGGGAAAAAGCCAGGAATTCTATGTGGTGCATTCCTCTGGCTCTGGAATTCCACAGTTCTCATTGATGGGTGAACTTGGTCTCGGCTGGATGTTCTCACTGATCTTATGGGGGAGGGGCCTGTTGCAGTGATTCTCAAATGTCTTTGCCTGTGGTGGAACAGCCCTGCCCTTGTCAGGGACAAGGCTAAGCAATCTGCTCAGGTTTGCTCTTGGTAGCTTTTGTTCCCTGAAGGCTTTCCATACATCTTTGGAGGAGGAGAATGAAGATGGCGGCCTCCCAGTCTCTAACCCAGAGGAGTCGAGAGCTTGGGGCCCCACTCCTCAGTGTGCCCTCAGAGAAACGCAGTTAATCACACCTGTCTCCCTGGTCTCCCGCTGGACTCTGTGCTTACTCAGCCTGTGACCAAGCATTTCTATCTCTGGCACATGGCCCTGTTTGGAGTCTCCAAACCCAGCAGATTCCTGCAGCGTGCTCTCCTGATGCTCCTCCCGGTGGAAGAAGGAGGGTCTCCCTGGATCTGCCACTTGTGGGGTCTCTGCTCAAATAGTAAGGGCTCAACTGTACCTCAGATTACAGTTTAAGGTAACCCCAAGCTGAGAGACCACTCCTTGCAGCCGGCTTTCCCACTCCAATACCACACTCAGGCACCCCGGGCCTTCTCTGACCCTGCAGATCCTGAAGCCCATGAGGGCTCCACCCCCCATGTAGCCTCTGGGACAACATCCCTCAGTAGACCAGACTTCTCAAGGTTCCAATTTTGTGCTTTGCTGCTCTACCACTTGCCAGGAGCTTGCCCCTCCCCTCACAGTATATCTTCCCAAATGCCGCCTCCAATTCACTTCTCCATGTGTCCTACTTTCCAAAAAGTGGTCACTTTTCTGTTCTTAGAATTGCTGCTCTTCTTGTCTTTGATCTCCTGTTGAGTTTCTTTGTATTCCAACTGGTTTGATAACCATCTAGCCAAACTCCTGGGACCTGATGATACCTAGGTCTCCTACTCCTCCACCATCTTGCTCCTTCCTCTACTGAAAATAGGCTCTTTGAAGAGCTGTGTAAGGCATGACATTTTTATAGATCAGAGTGAGCAGAAACAAGGCACATACTGATCACTTGAAGCAGGATTACTTTCTGTATATGCAGCAAAGGGAAGTCTTGGAGCACATACAGATATATCTATTATCTCCCTATCTACAGATATATGCACATCATCAAATTGCTTCCTTCTTTTTCTTCTTTCTTTCTTTCTTTCTTTCTTTCTTTCTTTCTTTCTTTCTTTCTTTCTTTCTTTTTCTTTAACAGAAAGACACAGTATGAGCAGGAGGGCGGGGAGTGGCTGGCTGAAGAGAAAGAGAGAATCCTAAGCATGCTCCACACCCAGCACGGATCCTGCCATGGACTATACCTCCAGAGCCTGAAATCATGACATGAGGCAAAATCAAGAGTCCAATGCTTAACCAGCTGAGCCACCCAGGCACCCCTTCCCACCTTCCTCTGCATCACTTCTTCTTATTTCTCTTGAGAGAATTCAGGCTAAGACACTCAGTTGAGCCCTCAGCACTGGCTTCTTACTTACCTGTAAAGATAAGTTCTCTCTGGAAGGACTCCTCAGATTTCTGCCTCGCACACATCTGTAAATAGACTTAAGTCCAGGTGGCCCCATATTGGACAATCTTGTCTAAATTTGGGCCAGGCAAGAGTTCATTCTGAGTAAGGCTGTGGTTCAAAATGAAATACTCGTCATGATAATCCCTTGAAAAAGTATGGGCAAAGTCATTCAAGGGGGCACTTGGCTAGCTCAGTCAGTAGAGCATCTGACCCTTGGTCTTGGGGTCAAGAGTTGAACCCCCATGTTGGATGTAGAGGTTAGTTGAAAAAAAATGAGTCAGTAACAAAGATGAGAGAAAGGGAAAACAGAAACTGCATAAAACACCTAAAATGAAAGGAAAAACTTACCTTAAGCTTACTAGATCTAGCTCAAAGATGGTGTAGATTTTCACTGTGCTCTATTAATATAAAGCAGTTCCAAAGGAGCTATAAAATTTCCCATAATGGAATTTCATTAATTTTAATTAAAATTCTTTTCAAATATCTTGGGACTTTTAAAATTTTTATTGATTATTTCCTGCCAATAATTTCTAGATACCATCACCACTGAAAGCATCTTTTTTTAAAAAAAATATTTTTTATTTATTTAACAGAGAGAAACACAGCTAGAGAGGGAATACAAGCAAAGGGAGTGAGAGAGGGAGAACCAGGCTTCCTGCCAAACAGGGAGCCTGATGCGGGGCTCAAACTCTGGACTCTGGGATCATGACCTGAGCCGAAGGCAGACACTTAAGGTCTGAGCCACCCAGGCACCCCACCACTAAAAGCATCTTATCTATTTGCATTATGTTTGGAAAATACAGAAGCAGAGACTCAGCATCCCAGCCTGCACTGGTTCCAAATCCAACTGCAGCTATAGTAGACAGATCCTGGGCACTAAGAATCATCCCACCTCAGAATGCTATACTCTTTTTTTATGCTTCATTGTTCCCTGGAGTTTCCCTCAGCTCACAGGTAGACATGGTCTATGCATAAGGAGGGTTTGTGCTTCTAGAGGTATCCCCCCAAGCTGTGTATAAATGCCCAGCATTCTGCCCTTCAGAGGGATGCTTTCTCAGAGTGTTTGAGTGGTAATTACCCAATCCCACACCCACTAAGGGCTTTTACCTTCTCATTCTCTCACTCAGTTTTCTGGGCCCCTCATGGCTGCTTTCTTATATCACTGCCCCCAAATACCTGTACCCATTCCTTGCCTCAGGCTCTGTGTGACACATGGGGACAAATAAAGATCAGCAATTCCCTGAATTTTTGCACAGTTAAGGCAGTTTGAGCTTTTTATAACTAAAAGGCAAGAAACAAACAAACAAACAAAAAGAGCTAGTGTTGGGGAGCCTGGGTGATTCAGTCGGTTAAGTAACTGACTTGGGTCATGAACTCAGGGTCCTGGGATGGAGCTCAGAGTTCTGCTCCTCACTCAGTGGGGACTCTGCTTGTCCTTCTGACCCTCCCCTGCCATGCTCTCACTCACTCTCTCAAATAAATAAACAAATAAATAAATCTTAAAAAAAGAAAGTTAGCAATATAGAGAGTAGTCTCTCATTAATAGTGCATAGTCTACTAATGATGCTGAACCAGAAAATAATGGTAAAGACTTGAGGTTTCGTATCAGGTGTTTAGTTGTAGGCAAACCTTATCTAATGATCCTCAAGATATTTGTCTTCCTTGGAACATATAGCATCACAAGAGATGGATCACTGTTCTGTGTTTGCAGCTTTGTAGCTTACAGCCAAGATGAGAAGAAAATAATTTAGTAGCTGATTATATGGCTTAAAGTGCTTGCATATAGAAAACAGAGGCTATAATATAGAAAATAGGGTAAATATATTTGAGCTTGAATACAGAAGAAAAGGTCAGAGGTGAACATTAACGTTTGAATTCTGTGGAGAGACTGATGCATGCAGTTTAAGCAGTAATCATGACATTATAAACAAGAGCTTTACAAGACAGATCTGGAGATTTCTTTAGTCCTCTGGTCTAGTCTACCATGCTTAGAATATTGCTCTTGGGTCTAGGTGTTTCTGTGACTTATGAAGCTGCTAAGATAGAGCCTTCCACTTGATAAGGAGACTTGGAATCAAGCTAAACAAAAATATCAAACAGGATTACATCGGCGACATGCAATTCATTCCCTATTCTCCTGTCCTTAATGTGAGGCCAGAATATGGCTGCCCTGTATCTAGGCTTTGTGACTGTTTTTCAGTCAATAAAAGGGCGTGGGGAATGATGAAAGGAAAAGGTACAAACTAGCTCAATCTATCCCTTTTTAAACTTGGGGAGAAAGCTTTTCTCTGAGGTCTATGTAATAGGTATTTGCTTAAATCTCATTGGTCAGAACTGAGGACTAGAAAGGATTTGCCTGCAAGCTATAAATGCACAATTCAAATTAAACCTTAAGACTTTACTGTGAGTCCTGGCTGAATCTGTAAGAAGGTGTGAGGAGGGAGGTAGTGTTAACTGGGTTCTTCATTGCCCCTCACAAAATCAGAGTTCTGGTGAAAAGGAAAAGGGGGAGAGTATTTATAGGGTTGGGAACTTTCCATAAGTGCCACAATGAGAAATTAGTGAACAACTGAGAAATTCAACTTAAAAAGTGAAGAATAAGAGAGCATGATGTCTCAAAGTATCATGAGCAGTCAAGACTTATGTGGATAGCTTTTTATACACTGGCTCTCTCTTGCTTGTCTTTTGTATCTGTCCTTCCTTTTATGCTCCAGCTTCTAGCCCTGGTTCGAGAATGGAAAATCAGAGCAAGATGGAAAGAAAGGGAGAATGCATGTAAAAATAACTTTATAAAAGATGCTTGACTAACACCACCTCATGTATCAGTTTTGGGCTATCATTTGCTGTTTGTACCCATGATCATCCAACAGTTGGCTTAGCTATAATTTATTGAGCATCTATTATAAGACAAAGATATAACTGCCCCAGTTTTGTGACTAGGAAATTAAGACTTACAGAGAATAAGCCCCTTGGTGATACAAGAGGTAAATAGTGGTCTGGGATTTGAACTAAAGAAATATTTCAGACTCTCCAGCAGTGCTCATATTCGTCACCCCATGCCCGAAGCTCTGAGATGCAACTTTATTATTGTGAGTGTCCTGTGCCAAAAGAACGTTTCTAAAAAAATCCCATATTTCTTAACCTGTGATCTTCACATTAACTTCATCATTTAGAAGAAAACATAAACATTTTATATATACCTATGATAAAACTACAGAAGTTAGAGTCACACATTTCTTTCCTTTTGATATAAATTCATTCAACTTTACCTCTTCATACTCATTCTGACCAGAAAGGTCTCACAATTATATGTGTTGTCTAATTCAAAATGGAAAATGAAAGTATTGTTATCGAATCAAGGCAATTTATTTCATTGGAAAAAAAATAGTCTTTTAAAACTTGAGACTCCTGGTGAAAATAATAAAGACAGTGTAGGCAGTAAGAAGTTCGGGAGCATCTTTATCAATTAAACATGAAATTCTGTTGAGGTGATGTGAATCTTTCAGGGATTTATCTATCTCTTCTCATTTTTTCCATTTTCTTTACTTGTTTTTCTGTTCCAAGGTGTCTATTCCCTGTCAACATCCTTCACTAGGCCTTCTGGAGCTGTGCCCGGTTCACCTCCATCATAACAGGGATTTGACTGGTGGTAGCAATCGATTTCGTTCTGGGAGTCATCTTGCTCTCCCTCGCTCCCTGCAGATACACAGGATCTGCTGCCTGGTTTTCTGAACCAATTTAATTTATATTTTTCAAAGAAGCCAACAACATAGAAGACAGGCATGCTGATGGGGGAAGCACAACAGGTAGTAATGAAATAGCATTTTTCCTCCATCCAGCTTCACACACGTAGTTGTCATCCCCCTGCAATCTCAGTTCAGACTATTTTGTTCCCACAATGAAAATCTGCATAGCAAGTGACCCCACATATACACTGATAAGGAATATGCAGCTCCAGGGGCCGCTTTATGTTGTATAGAGACCATGGTTTGCTTTCACCTTCTTTTTCAAACCCAGGTTTCAGGTTTCAGTACCCAGAGCTATGCTATTATTACTCTTGAGGCAGGCAATCCTTTGGAAAACGGGCTTGGCATTTCCTGGTCTAAGGTGGAAGAGCCTACTGGGAATCAGACAAATCAGAAGAGGTGGAGTTAAAATGGGAAGGGTGTTAAAGGTCTTGGAATTTAACTTTTTTTTTCCACTTCTATTGGTTGTAGAAGCTAAGTAAAAAAATAAAATGGGTGTTATATGCAACTAATGAATTGTTGAGCTCTATATCAAAAACTAATGGTGTACTATATGTTGGCTTATTGAACATAATAAAAATAAATAAATGAATAAATAGATTGGAATTCTAGGATTTTGAAGCAACAGGCTCTCTAGAAGTCTCTATGCTCTCTTATATTATAGCTGTTTCAGAGACCCTGGGAGGAAAAGTGAGCCAAGACCATAGAGCTATTCAGTGTCTGCACCAGCTTCTGCACAGTGCAGGTCAGAGGTCAGAGGTGACACAGGAAATGGGGGAACGAGTCACTTCTTAGAGAAGAGATAAGGTGACCGCTTTAGGCATCATTGAAAGTGGAGAAAATGATCTGTAAAAATTTAAAAAGATCCAGAGAGATTATTTAGTTCAGTCTCTACCTTTATCATCCTCCTGTATTTGTTTACTTACACTGTTTATTTTGAAATAATTATAGGGGCACCTGGGTGGCTCAGTTGGTTAAGCGACTGCCTTCGGCTCAGGTCATGATCCCAGAGACCCGGGATCGAGTCCCACATCGGGCTCCCTGCTCGGCAGGAAGCCTGCTTCTCCCTCTCTCACTCCCCCTGCTTGTGTTCCCTCTCTGGCTGTGTTTCTCTCTGTCAAATAAATAAAATCTTTAAAAAAAAAAAATTAAAAAAAAAAAAAAAAATCTAAAAAAAAAAAAAAAAAAAAGAAATAATTATAGATAAACGGTTGTAAGAAATAATACATCGAGATCCTATTGTCTCCTTTGCCTCATTTCCCCCAATGGTAACATCTTGCAAAACTTTAATACAATATCACAACCATGATATTTACATTGGCACAGTGAAGATAAATATCTGTTCCATCACTATGAGGATCCCTCCTGTTGCCCTTTTATAGACACACACTTCCCTCCCTACCCTCAACTCCATATGTGCCACTAACCCCTGGCAACCACCAATCTGTTCCTTATCTATACAACCTTGCCATTTTAAGAACATTGCATAAACAGATCAAAAATTATATTTTAAACACCATGAAATCCAAATCTTTGGAGATTCACTTTTTCTACTCAGCATCATTACCTCAAAATTCAACCCAAGTTGTTGCATGTATCCATAGTTCATTTCTTCTTATTGCTGAATAGTTATTGCAAAGTATGAACATACCACAGTCCATTTAACAGTTTATCCATTGAAGGGCATCTGGGTTGTTCAGTTTCTGAAATTTATGAATAAATCTGCTATGAACATTTGTGCATGTGGTTTTTTGTGAACATCTTTTCATTCCTTTGGGATCAACGACCAGGAATGCAATTGCTGGGTCATCTCGCAGTGGCGCGTTTAGTTTTAAAAGAAACTGCTATACTCTTTTCCAGAAAGAGTGTACCATTCTATATTCCCACAGACAATGTACTAATGATCCAGTTTCTCTGCATCTTCACCAGTATTTAATGTTGTCATTTTTTTTTTTTTTTTGCTTTAGCCATTCCAGTAGGTGTTTAGTGATATCTCATTGTGGTTTTCATTTAATTTCCCTAAGGCTAATGATGTACATATTTTCTTGTGCTTATTTGCTATCTTTATATCCTTTGGGGAGAAATGTCTCTTCATAATATTTTACCATTTTTATTGGATTTTGTTTGTTTTACTGCTGAGTTTTGAGAGTTCTTTGTGTATTCTAGATAATAGTCTTTTGTCAGATATATGATTGGCAAATATTTTCTGCCAGTCTGTATCTTGTCTTTTTATCCACCTTCAGAGCCTTTTGCAGAATGAAAGTTTTAAGTTTTGTTAGAATCCAGTTTATAACTTTTTCCTTTAGTGCATTATGCTTTTGACATCAAACTTAACTCTTTCTTAATCCAGTCTATGACCTTTCTAGTCTTAGTCCCAAAGATTATCTTCTGTGTTTTTTTCCTAAATGTTTTATAGTTTTACATTTACATTTAAGACCACAACCCATTTTGAGTTAACTTTCATACAAGATGTGAGGTTTACGTCTATGTTATTGTTGTTATTGTTTTTGTTTGGGTTTGGGGTTGTTTTGGGGTTTTGTTTATTTTTATATTTGTTTTATTTTATTTTTCTTTATTTTTTACCTATGAATATCCAATTTCTTCAGCATCATTTGTTGAAAAAGCTATTTTTTGTTCATTGAATTGTTTTTGCACTTTTGCCAAAAATAAGTCAGACATATTCATGTGCCTCTATATCTGGGTTCTCTATTCTATTCCACTGATCTTTCTGTCCATTTCTCTGCCAACACTACACACTCTTGATTCCATAGCTATATGATGAATCTTCACATCAGGTACAATAATTCTTCTCATTCTGTTATTTTAGTAGTGTTTTAACACTATTAGGGTCTGTTCCTTCCAAATAAATTTTAAAATAGGCCTATCTATTTCTACAAAAAAATCTTGCTGGGATTTTGATGGGAATTGCTTTAAACCTATAGATCAGTTTGGGGGAAAATAAACATCATTACTATGTTGAGTCATGCAATTCATGAACACAGTATGCCTTTCCACTTAGATGTTCTTTGATTTTTTTTCTTAAGTTAGCATTTTGCAATTTTTGTCATATAGCTTCTGTACGTGTTTTAAGTTCATACCTATATAAATATTATACTTTCTTTGCAGTGATTGTAAATGGAAGTATATTTTCAATATTGGTTTCTACACGATCTTTGTTAGTATATAGAAATGCTATTGATTTTTGTGTGTTGATCTTGTATCCTGAGAACTTACAGACCTCATTTCTTAATTTTAGGAGATTTTGCTAGATGCCTTAAGATTCTATATAGAGAATCATGTTGTCTGCAAATAAGAGCACTTTTATTTTTTCCTTCCCAATAGATATACCCTTTATTTCCTTTCCTTGCTTTATTTCATTTGCCAGAATATTCAATATCCTACTGAATGGGAATGTTAAGAGTGGACATCCTTGCCTTATTCCTAATATTAGGAAACCATTTAGTGGCTCACCATTAAATATTATGTGCTGTAAAATTTTTATAGTTGCTCTATATCCAGTTGAAATGTTCCTCTGTTTTTAACTCACTAGGAGTTTTTATCATATATAGGTATCAGATTTTGTGAAGTGCTTTTCTTATGTCAATT
The DNA here is from genome assembly GCA_004023965.1 of Spilogale gracilis. Classification (NCBI taxonomy): domain Eukaryota; kingdom Metazoa; phylum Chordata; class Mammalia; order Carnivora; family Mephitidae; genus Spilogale; species Spilogale gracilis. The sequence goes on from PITA01021344.1 coordinate 12,924, forward strand.
AATTTGATCATATTGGCTTTTCCCCCCGCTTTATCTGCATGCTATACTAGTTTACATCGAATGCTTTTCAAATGTTGAACCAACTTTACATACCTAGAGTAATTCATCATTGGTCATGGTGTATAATTCTTATGTATTACTGGATTTGATTTGCCAATATCTTGTTGAGGATTTTGGCTTCTAAGTTCATGAGAGATATCGGTTTTTTAGTCTTCTTTTTTCTATTGTCTTCTTCTGCTTTTGATGACAGCAATGCTGCCATTATAAAATGAGTTGGGGAGTATAACTTCTTTTATTTTCTGGAAGACATGGTTACAAACTTGATCTTAATTCTTTAAATGTTTGAGAGAATTCTCCATTGAAACCATCTGGTCCTAGATGTTTCATTTTAGGAGATTTTTAGTTATAAATTAAACTTCCTTAATTATTATAGACTAATCAAATTATTTCCTTTTGCTTGAGTTTTGCTAGTTTGTGACTTTCTGAATAATTGTTCCATTTCTTCTAAGCTTTCAAATTTATAAACATACAGTTATTTAGTATTCTTTTTTATAAATACTTGGCAGAGACAGTGAGAGAGGGAACACAAGCAGAGGGAGTGGGAGAGGGAGAAGCAGACTCCCCTGATGAGCAGGGAGCCTAATCTGGGGCTCAATCCCAGGACCCTGAGATCATGACCTGACCTGAAAGCAGACACTTAATCACTGAGCCACCCAGGCGCCCCTATAGTATCCTTTTTTAATGGCCACAGGGTATGTAATGATCTCCCTTATTTTATTCTCGATATCAGTGTTTTGTATCTTTTTGTATTTCTATAAAATATGTAATGATTTTACTCTTTCATTTTCCGTCTTAGTAGAAGCTTAACATTTATATTAATTTTTTAAAGAACCAGCTTTTACTTCATTATTTTGTTCCATTATTTCTTGTTTTCAAGTTCATTGATATCTACTTTTATTATTTCCTTCCATCTGCTTGCTTTGGATTTAATTTTTTTCTAGTTTTTTTTCCTAGTTTCTTTAAGTAGTAATTTAGACTTTTATTTTGGATATTCCCTCTTTTCTAAAGTATACACTTAGTTCTATGACATTTCCTCTCAGTACTACTTTAGATGTTCACATATATTTTGATGTGTTCTATTTTCATATTCATTTAATTATATGTATATTTTTCTTTCAGGTTTCTCCTTTGACATAGGAATTATTTAGGAGTATTTTGTTTCAGATGTGTGTTTAAAGTTTCTTCCATCATCTTTCTATTATTGATTTCTAGCTTGATTTTACTTTTGTCAGAGAATATACACTGCACAACTTCAATTATTTGGAATCTGTTGAGGTTTGTTTCATGGCCCAGGAAATGGTCTATTATGGTAAATAGTTTATGAATGCTTAAAACAATGCCGGTTCTGCTATTGTTGGGTGGAGTATTCTATATATGTCATTTATATCCTGTTAGTTGATTATGTTGTTCAGTTCTTTATATATCCTTGTGGATTTTCTGTCTGGTAGTTCTGTCTGTTGTTAGGTGTGGGGAATGTTGTAACTGTGAATTTTATTTCACTTTAATCCTAAATAATAGTCCTGATGGGTATTGAATTCATAGTTGATGGTTCTTTTAACATTTGAAAGATAATGCCACTTCTGTCCAGCTGCTAAATTTTCAGATTACAAATCCACTGTCGTTTGAACTTGTATTTCATGTAAGTAATAGGCTATTTCTCTCTGGCTGTTTCAAAGCTTTTTTTTTTAATCTTCAATTTTCAGAAGTTTAATTTTGATACGTCTTGTTATAGAGTTCATTATGTTTGTCCTATTTGAAGTTTGTTCATCTTTTTGAATCTACAATTTTATGTCTTTAACCAAACTTGGAAATTTTCACCTAATGTTTAATTGAATATTCTCTCAGTCCCCCTTCTTTTTTCTTCTCTTATAAGACTCCAATGATATGAATGTTGGATCTTTCATTATTGTCCCACAGGTTCTTAAGTCTTGGTTCTTCTTCTTCTTCTTCTTCTTTTTTTACACTATTTTATCTGTTGTTTGGGTTGGGTAAAATGTATTGATTTTTTTCTCAGTCACCAGTTCTCTATTCTGTCATCTTTACTGTTAAAACTATCTGGAGAATATTTTTTTAAAGATTCTATTTATTTATTTGACAGTGAGAAACACAGCTAGGGAGGGAAAACAAGCAGGGGGAGTGAGAGAGAGAGAAGCAGGCAGGCTTCCTGCCAAGCAGGGAGCCTGATGTGGGGCTCAATCCCCGGTATCCAGGATCATGACCTGAGCTGAAGGCAGTCACTTAACCAACTGAGCCATCCAGGTGCCCGTGGAGAATATTTTTAAAAATTTCTATTAGGGTACTCTTTGGCTCTGTAATTTTTTTTAATTTTTATTTTTTTCCTGAGACTTTCCATATACTCATTTATTTCAAGAGAATTTGTAATTTCTTATAGGATAATTTTTTAAAAATATTTTATTTATTTATTTGAGAGAGAGAGTGAGTGGAAGAGAGCATGAGAAGGGAGAAGGTCAGAGGGAGAGGCAGACTCCCCGCGGAACTGGGAGTCTGATGCGGGACTCAATCCCAGGACTTCAGGATCATGATCTGAGCTGAAGGAAGTAGCTTAACCAACTGAGCCACCCAGGTGTCCCAACTTATTGGATCATTTTTATAATTGTTTTAAAATTATTATTGGGTGCTTTGAATCAAATTCATTTTATGTTAATGTCAGTTGATTGTCTTCTCATATTCAGGTTGTGATTTTTTTTGTTTCATGGTATAACAGAAGATGTTTTATTATATCCAGAAAATTGTAGCTATTATATCAGGAGACTCTGGACACTATTTAAAATTTTATCAGGCAGTTTCCTATTTAGACTTATCATGCAGATCCTATCATACATTTGTGAACTGTGATTCCAACAACGATCTTATTTTCAGAGACTTTACAGTGAGTGCCATTTTGGTTTAACTCTTGTCACTGGGAGTCCCACTGATCCCTGTCAGTTTCCTCATTCCAGGATACCCTCAGTTGGGGAAGGGAATCTCCAGCCCACATAGATGAAGAGTGTCCTGGGATCTTCTCTGTTGGTTAGTAATTTCAGTTGCGTGGTAACTCTGGGTGGAGGTGGAAAGTTCCAGGCTCAGCCATCAGGGAGGGTATGAACTCCACAGATGAGGCTGCTCATGGTGGGATTCCCCTTATCAGTGCTTTTTTTTCCCTTTTCTTTCTTTTTATTTAGTTTCAACATAGGCAAATTCCTGGTTTTTCTTTTATACACTTCCCATTTTACTACCAAAGTCTCTCACTGATTTGAGTTTTAACATGAGATGTATAAAAATTAATACTGCATTAATGAGCTATTCAGCATGACTTAGGCATCAGAAAGAATCTGAAAGTTTATTTATTTTTTAAAAGATTTTATTTATTTATTTATTTATTTATTTATTTATTTATTTATTTATTTGACAGAGAGAAACACAGTGAGAGAGGGAACACAAGCAGGGGGAGTGAGAGAAGGAGAAGCAGGCATTCCGCCAAGCAGGGAGCCCAACTTGGGGCTCAGTCCTGGATCTCCGGGATCATGACCTGAGCTCAAGGCAGTCGCTTAACCAACTGAGCGACCAAAGTGCCCCTGAGAGTTTATTTTTTATTTTGTAACAAGATTTTGAACCACAGAGATACATTCATTTTTAGACATTATCCAAGAAGAGATCCAATAAAAGTTCTTATAAGGGAGGTATTACAAAATTAGCTATAGTTTCATTGAGTATATATTATTAATTTAGGAGTGACAAATTCTTCCAGCAAATTAGGTTTACTAACATACAAATCTAAGATGTTTGTATTTCAAGACATCTATGAGGAAATTATTTTTTGAGCATTATAAAAAACAATTCATTAATATTAGATGAAGATTTAAGGTTATTACTAACTATAACAGTGTTGAGTCAGGGTGAATAAGCCTGCTCAGATTTTGCAAGTATCCATACATCCTACTAAGGATCTGAGCACTAATTATAAATTAGGCATTGTATTAAGTGCTTTGGACGATTCAGAGATCAATAAGATTATAGTCCCTTGACATTTCAGAGCCAACATTTCTAGTTGTTATCTCCTGCCACTTCTTATAATGTCTACACCTCAGTCACATCACACTCAAGGTTCACTGGTTCCCAATCCATCTGTATTTTCATCACTACAGGGTTTGAATCAGGTTGTTCCTTTTCTTTTTTCCCCATCTCCTCCATTTATCCTCTTCCTCCTTCTGCTATGAATGCCTTTCCTTTCCTGTTTTGCTTTGCAGAATTCTTTACCCATCTCAAATGTCACTGCCTCTGGGAAGATTCTCAGCTTCCTTAAGGAGATTTAATTACTAACTTGGAATTCTTTATATCTCTTTATTAGCAGATGTAACATTTATTATAGTCTACTTGAACAATCTTTCCTTGTTAATTGAAGAGTGTTTTAAATTGGGAGACTGTCTTATTCCTCTGCCCATATTTAGTGCCTAATACAGAGGAAACAAATGGAAATCTCCCACCATATTTCATTCATTCATTAATTCATTCATTCATTTCATGCATTTATACAACAAATTATTTTCAGAGCCACCAAATTTGGTCACATGTTGAGCACAACACAATTATAGGGGGTATCATTTATGTAATCTATAATGTACTTCAGTGTTCTGGTACAGCCACATGGTAAGCTCTGTTTATTGAATACCTACAGATGTTGTCCAGGAATAGAGCAATAAGAAAAAACACCAAATGTGTCTTGAATGAATAACTTGGCTATTACTTTATCCCTGAGGCTTCAAAAGAACCCTTTCTAGAAATTGAAAATGACACAAATCAATGAAAGAGTTCACCATGCTCATGGACTAAAAGAATTAATATTGTTAAACTGTCGATAGTATTCAAAGCAATGCATAGGTTCCGTGTGATCCCTGCCAAAATACTAATAACATTATTCACAGAACTAGAAAAAATAATTCTAAAACTTGTATGGAACTACACACACAAATACAAACCTCAAATAACCAAACAATCTTGAGAGAGTAAAGCAAAGCGAGAGGTATCACAATCCCAGATTATATATTACAAAGCTGTAGTAATCAAAACAATGTGGTACTTGCACAAAAACAGACATATAGATCAATGGAACAGGGTAGACAGCCCAGAGGTAAACCTATACCTATATGGTTAGTTAATCTATAAAGAGAAGGTAAGAGTATACAGTGGAGAAAGGACAATATTTTCAATAAATGGTGGGGTAAACTAGACAGCTACATGCAAAAGAATGAAACTGGATCGCTTTTTTACACCATACACAAAAGTAACATCAAAATACATTAAAGGCCTAAATGTGAAACCTGAAATCATAAAAGTCCTAAAAGAAACTAGACATGATCCTTCACAACATATTTATGGATGTATCTCCTGAGGCAAAGGAAACAAAAGAAAAGTAAACCATTGGGATTATATAAAAATTAAAAGCTCTTGCACAGAAAAGGGGTCCATCAACAAACAAAAAGGTAACCTAGTGAATAGGAGAAGATATTTGCAAATAATATAACTGATAAGGTGTTAATATCCAAGGTATATAAAGAACTTAATACAACTCAACACCAAAAAAAAATTATCCAATTAAAAAATGGACAGGGGACTTGAATAGCCATCTCCCCCCCCCAAAAAATCATGCAGATAGCCAACAAACATATGAAAAAAATGCTCACCATCACTAATCATCAGGGAAATGCAAATAACAACCACAATAATTATTATTTTCACACTAATCAGAATGGGTAGTATCAAAACAGCAAGAAATAACATATTGGAGAAGATGTGGAGAAGAGGGAACACTTGTGCACTATTGATGGGAATATAAATTGGTGAAACCACTGTGGAAAACAGTATGACACTGTCTTAAAAATTAGAAATAACAATGCCATGTGATCCAGTAATTCCAGTACTGGGTATTTACCTAAAGAAAACAAAAACACTAATTTAAGAAGATTTATGCATCCTTAAGTTTTAAAACATTATTTACAATAGTCAAGATACAAAAGCAACAGAAATATACATCAATAGATGGAGGAAGAAGATGGTGTGTGTGTGTGTGTGTGTGTGTGTGTGTGTGTAATGGAATATTACTCAACCACAGATAAAAGAATAATGTCTTGCCATTTGTGATAACATGGATAGACCTAGAGGGTATTATGTAAGTGAAATAAGTAAGATAGAGAAAGGAAAATACTATTTGATTTTGCTTCTATGTGGAATCTAAAAAACAAAGCAAAGAAACAGACAAACAAAAAGCAGACTTAAATACAGAGACAAACTTGGGTTGCTAAAGGGAAGGTGGATGAGGGAATAGGCAAAGTAGATAAAAGCGATTAAGAGATATAAACTTCCAGTTGTAAAATAAATAAGTCATGGAGATGAAAATTACAGGGAGCATAAGAAATATAGTAACTAATATTGTAATAATGTTGTTTGGTAACAGGTGGTGATTAGACTTACCATGGTGAGCACTGAGTAATGGATAGAATTGTCAAATCAATATGTTATACACCTGAAACTAATATAACATTGTATGTTAATTATACTTCAGTAAAAAAAGAAAGAAAACTTTCTGTTTTTGTAATATTCTGAACAGATGCTGCCTACTTGGTGATAATCTAAATAAGCTATTAAAAATCATCTTTCGAGCTTGAACTTGTGTCAGTTCAGTGTGAAAATATTATCTCATGCATTGTGGGTATTGCTATCGAGTAAATGAAAATGATTTATGTTTTCTAGAATGAAAAATTGAATTAATGATTTGGTTCCTCTAGCTCCTACTTATAGGTTTCTTCTTATTTCATATTTCTTAAAACTTACTCTCTCATTTGTAGAGACCTGCGAATAAACTGATAAAAATACAAATGTGGCAGATCAGAACCAACAGAATGCATTACCTATCCTTCTAGTGTGTATTGCAGGACTAGGTCAATTACATTTCCAGCTCCTTGCATTGCCATTCATTATTATAAATATGAAATTAAAACTAGTTATTAGTTTCAAAACAGAACCCACAAGTAATCACAAATATATATTTACCTATCTACCTATATACATGATTTGTGTTCTTAAAGATTACTGTTTCCACTGAATAATACACATATGCACAAAACCTCTTGTGGTCTTTTTCAAGATCAGTAATTAGTTTCCAATTCTAACAGGAGTCCTAGATACTCCTTCTGATTTAATTTTATTAATTTAATTTTCTTCAACAGCAACACATTTTAAAAAAAAGGCGTTAATTAGCCATTTTCACCAAGCACAGAGTAGGAAATAGGCCCAAACTACAACTGAAGAAATAAAGTCTTTTAACTTGTACTTTGCCTCCTGTTCAGAGGCTGACTTAGGCTTTGTGGGACTTGAAACTTAAATAGGTATTCTCTTTAAGAAAAATAATACAAAGTTAGGTACAAACATGAATATTTAGAATAAGAATAGAAATCATAACAAAATATAATTTTGAAAAACTGAAAAGTACTACAACAAAAACAACAGAGCAAACCCCCCCGAATAATAGCTTCTCAACCTTTCTCTATAATGCCCCAACATTTTTTATCATACAATATCTAATAGTCTTTTTTTATTGTGTTATGTTAGTCACCATATAGTACATCATTAGTTTTTGATGTAGTGTTCCATGAGTCATTGTTTGCATTTAACACCCAGTACTCCATGTATCACATGCCCTCTAATACCCATCACCAGGCTCACCGATCCCTCCACTCCCAACCCCTTCTAAAACCCTGTATCTTTCCCAGAATCCATAGTCTCTCATGGTTCTTCTCCCACTCTGATTTCTCTCCCTTCATTTTTCCCTTCCTTCTCCTAATGTCCTCCATGCTATTCCTTATGATCCACAAATAAGTGAACCCATATGATAATTGACATTCTCTGTTTGACATATTTCACTTAGCATAATTTCCTCCAGTCCCATCCATGTTGATCCAAAAGTTGGGTATTCATCCTTTCTGATGACTGAGTAATATCCCATTGAGTATATGGACCACATCTTCTTTATCTATTCCTCTGTTGAAGAACATCTTGGCTCTTTCCACAGTTTGGCAATTGTGGACATTGCTGCTATGAGCATTGGGGTGCATGTGCCCCTTCTTTTCACTACATCTGTATCTTTGGGGTAAATACTCAGTAGGGCAATTGTGAGTCATGGAGTAGCCCTATTTTTAATATTTTGAGGAATTTTTGCACTGTTTTCCAAAACAGGTGTACCAACTTGCATTCCCACCTCAGTGTAGATGCATTAATTATCCTCTCAAACATTAATTAGAACTTCTTGAACATTTGTTGTTTCTGGCCTTGTCAATTTTGCCATTCTAACTGGTATAAGGTTATATCTCAATGTGGTTTTGATTTGAATTTCCCTGGTGGCTAATGATGATGAACACTTTTTCATGTGTCTGTTAGCCATTTATATGTCTTCTTTGGATAAGTGTCTGCTCGTGTCTTCTGTCCATCTTTTGACTTGATTATTTATTTTTTGGGTTTTGAGTTTGAGAAGTTTCTTGGATATCAGCCCTTTATCTGTAGTGTTATTTGCAAATATCTTCTCCCATTCCATGGGTTGCCTCTTTGTTTTGTTGACTGTTTCCTTTGATATGTAGAAGCTTTTTATCTTGATGAAGTCCCGAAAGTTGATTTTCACTTTTGTTTCCCTTGCTTTTGGAGACATGTCTTGAAAGAAGTTGCTGTGGCTGATGTGGAAGAGTTTGCTGCTTATGTTCTCCTCTAGGATTTTGATGGATTCCTGTTTCACATTGAGGTCTTTTATCCATTTTGAATTTATATTTCTATATGGTATAAGAGAATGGTTGAGTTTTATTCTTCTGTATATATGACTGTCCAATTTTTCTAGCACCATTTATTGAAGAGACTGTCTTTTTTCCATTGGATATTTTTTCCTGCTTTGTCAAAGATTAGTTGAACATAGAGTTGAGAGTCCATATCTGGGTTGTTTATTCTGCTCTCTTGGTCTACCTGTCTGTTTTTGTGCCAGTACCATGCTATCTTGGTGATCATAGCTATATTACAGTATAGCTTGAAATCAGGCAACGTGATGCCCCCAGCTTTGTTTTCGGTTGTTGTTGTTTTTTCAACATTTCTGTGGTGATTCAGAGTCTTTTCTGATTCCATACAAATTTTAAGATTGTTTGTTCCAGCATTTTGAAAAATGCCATTGGTATTTTGATTGGGATGACATTGAAAGTATAGATTCCTCTGGGCAACATAGACACTTTAACAATGTTATATTTCTGAGCCATGAGCTCAGGAATGTTCTTCCATCCTTTTGTGTCTTAAATTTCTTTCATGAGTGTTTTGTAGTTCTTAGAGTATAGATCCTTTACCTCTTTGGTTATGTTTATTCCAAGGTATCTTATTTTTGGTGCTATCATAAATGGAATTGATTCTCTAATGTCTCTTTCTACAGTTTTATTACAAGTGTATAAGAAAGCAACTGATTTCTGTGCATTGATTTTGTATTCTGCTACATTACTGATTGCTGTATGAGTTCTAGTAATTTTGGGTTGGAGACTTTTGGGTTTTCCATATAGAGTATCATGCTATCTGCAAACAAAGAGAGTTTGACTTCTCCTTTGCCAATTGAATACCTTTTATATCTTTTTGTTGTCTGATTGCTGTTTCTAGGACTTCTAGTACTATGTTGAACGATAGTGTCAAGAGTGGGCATCCTTGTCTTATTCCTGATCTCAATGAGAAGGCTCTCAGCTTTTCCCTATTGAGAATGATAGTCTCTGTGGGTTTCTCATAGATGGATTTTATGAAGTTGATGAATATTTCTTCTATCCCTATACTCTGAAGAGTTTTAATCAGGAAAGGATGCTGTATTTTGTCAAATGCTTTTTCTGCATCAATTGAGAGGACCATGTGGTTCTTGTCTCTTCTTTTATTTATGTGTTCTGTCACATTGATTGATTTGTCAATGTTGAGCCATCCTTGTATGGTTCCTTGTCCAGAGGTAAATCCCACCTGGTCATGATGGATTAATGTCCTGTTGGATCCTATTAGCTAGGATCTTGTTGGGTATTTTAGCATTCTTATTCATCAGGAATATTGGTCTGAAATTCTTCTTTTTGAAGGGGTCTTTGCCTGGTTTTGAGATCACAATAATGCTAGGAGGAAACTGGAAGTTTCCCTTCTCTTTCTATTTTTTGAAACAGCTTCAGGAGAATATGTATTATTTCTTCTTTGAATGTTTGGTAGAATTCCCCAGGGAATCCATCAAGCCCTAGACTATTGTCTTTTGATCACTGCTTCAATCTCATTACTGGTTATGAGTCTATTCAGGTTATCAGTTTCTTCCTGTCTCAGTCTTGGTAGTTTATGAGTTTCCAGGAATGTATCCATTTCTTCTAAATTGCTTAATTTATTGTCATATAGCTGTTGATAATAATTTCAGATAATTGTATTTATTTCCTTGCTGTTAGATGTACCCTCTCCCCTTTTATTCATAATTTTACTAATTTGGGTCCTTTCTCTTTTCTTTTGATAAGTCTGGCCAGTGGTTGATCCATCTTGTTAATCTTTCAAAGAACTAGCTTCTAGTTTCATTAATGTGTTCTACTGTATTTCTGGTTTCTAATTCATTGATCTAATTCATTGATCTCTGCTCTAGTCTTTTTAAAAAATATTTTATTTATCTATTTATTTGAAAGAGAGAGAGAGAGTAAGTGAGAAAGAACATGAGAAGTCAGAGGGAAAAGCAGACTCCCTGCAGAGCTAGGAGCCTGATGCGGGACTTGATCTCGGGACTCCAGGATCATGACCTGAGCTGAAAGCAGTGGATTAACCAACTGAGCCACCCAGGTGCCCCTCTGCTCTAGTCTTAATTATTTCCCTTTCCGCTTTGGGTTAGGTTTAATTTGTTGTTGATTCTCCAGATCTTTAAGGTATAAAAATAGTTTATGTATTTGGGATTTTTCTGGGTTTTTTTGTTTTTGTTTTTGTTTTTGTTTTTTGTTTTGTTTTGTTTTAAGTGAGGCTTGAATGGCTATGTATTTTTTCCTTAGGACTGCCTTTGTCATATCCCTTAGGTTTTGGATCGTTGTGTCTTCGTTCTCATTGTTTTCCATGAATTTATTAAGTCCTTCTTTGATTTTCTGATTGACCCAAACATTCTTGAACAGGATGGTCTTTAGTTTCCAAGTATTTGAATTTCTTTCAAACTTTTTCTTGTGATTGAGTTCCAGTTTCACAACATTGTGGTCTGAGAATATGCAGGGAATAATCTCAGTCTTTTTATATTGGTTGAGACCTAATTTGTGACCCAGTATGTGGTCTATTCTGGAGAAAGTTCCATGTGTGCTCGAGAAGAATGAGTATTCTGTTGTTTTATGTTGGAATGTTCTGTATATATCTATGAGGTTCATCTGATCCAGTGTGTCATTCAAAGCTTTTGTTTCTTTGTTGATTTTTTGCTTAGCTGTCTGTCTATTGCTGAGAGTGGAATATTAAGGTTCCCCCACAATTAATGTACTTTTATCAATATGTATCTTTACACTGGTTAACAGTTAATTGGCTTATGTAATTGGCTGCTTTCATGCTAGGGGCATAGATATTTACAATTGTTATATCTTCTTGTGGGATAGACATTTTAAGAATGATATAGTTTCCTTTGTATCTCTAATTACAGTCTTTAGCTTAAAATCTAACTTGTTTTATGTGAGAATTGTTATCTCAGCTTTATTTTGAGGTCCGTTGCCATGGAAGATAGTTCTCCATCCCATTACTTTCAGTCTGGATGTATCTTTAGGTTCAAAATGAGTCTCTTGTAGATGGCTTCTGGATAGGTTCTGTCTCTTTATTCAGTCTGCAACCCTGTGCTATATTATGGGAGCATTTAGGCTGTTCACATTGACAGTGATTATTGACAGATAAGATTTTATTGTCATCATGTTGCCTGTGAAGTCCTTGTTCTGTGGACTGTCTCTGTATATCTCTGTTCTGTATCACTCTTGGGGGCTTTTTCCATTTATAGAAACCTCCTTGATATTTCTTGCAGGGCCAACTTAGTGGTAACATATTCTTTCAGTCTCTGCCAGTCCTGGAAGCCTCTTATCCTCCATCTATTCTGAATGAGAGCCTTGCCATATAAAGAATTCTTGGCTGCATATTTTCTCATTTAGTACCCTGAATATGTCTTGCCAGCCATTTCTGGCTTGCCAGGTCTCTGTGGACAGGTCTGACGTTATTCTGATGTTCCTCCCTAGTACATAAAGAATCTCTTCTTCCTGACTACCCTTAAAATTGTTTCCTTGGTTCTAAGACTTGTGACTTTTACTATTACATGGCTGGGCATTGGTCTGCCCTCATTGATCTTGGGGGGTATCCTCTCTACCTCTAGGACATGATTTCTTATTGTGTTTCATTTCATTCTCCAAATTAGGGAAGTTCTTGGCTATGATTTGGTCAACTCTATCTTCTAGTCCTCTCTCTTTCTCTACTGCTTCAGGGATCCCAATAATTCTGACATTGGAACATTTCATAGTGCCATTTATTTCTCTAATTCTGTTTTCATGGATTCTAAGCTATTTGTTCCAGGCCTCCTCCTGCTCCTTCTTTTCTATCAGTTTGTCTGCAAAATCACTAATTCATTCTTCTGCCTCATTTACGCTAACTTTTAGAGTACCTAGATCAGACTGTGTCTTGCTGATAGCATTTTTAAGTTCTGCCAAATCTGCTCTGACTTCTGCCCTTAAGGAATCTATGTTGTCATTAATAGTTTTCTCCAGTCTGACTATTGTCTTTATAACTGCTACCTTGAAGTCTATTTCTGACATCTTGCTTAGATTCATATCTGTTAGATCTGCTGGAGAGGCCATTGTCTCTCTGGGTCTTTTCTTTGATGGGAGTTCCTCCTCCTTGTTATTCTGTTTAGTTGTGGTTAAGGGGATGTACAGTGAAAAATATCAACCACTATCCAGGCAAGTTCACCTTGGGAAGGTTAGGAGCAATCAGAAGTCACTCCCAAAAAGAAACAAAACAAAACAATACAAAAAACCTAGCCAAAATGGGCCCAAGAGTAAGATTCATAAAGTACAAAAACAAACAAGCAAAAAAACAAAAAAAAAAAAAAAAAGTAACCCAAAATAAAAAGAGCAGTGGTGATGGGAAGGTGGTTAAATCCCTTGATGTGGGCCAGGAAAGGTATTTCAGTTCTTCCTGGGTGTATCTCGTTATCTTTGTTAGTGAACTCAACTTCATGGAGATATAGGGCAATTGGCCTATATATAGGGTGGCTCAGTGGGTTAAAGCCTCTGCCTTTGGCTCAGGTCATGATCTCAGGGTCCTGGGATCGAGGCCCACATCGGGCTCTCTGCTCAGCAGGAGGCCTGTTTTCTCCTCTCTCTGTGCCTGCCTCTCTGCCTATTTGTGATCTCTCTCTCTCTCTCTTTCTCTCTCTCTGTCAAATAAATAAATAAAATCTTAAAAAAAGAAAAAGTTGAGAAAACTGAGGCATAGGGATTTAATAGTAACTTGTCCAGGATCATCCTAAGATTTGACTCCACCCAGAAGAGTCTATGCTCTGAACCACACAATCATGTGCTATAAATGTATTATTTGTAAATAGTATGGTTTCCTTGAGATGTGATTAGTTATTGGCACATTTGCTAGGGAAATTCTGAGATGATAGGCATATCAGAGGTGTAAAATCTAACTGTTGCTAGTATTTTATAAGCCTATAAAAATAGAATTAGCTCAACCCTGGGAGCATTTATTACAGAAAGTGTTTTTTTCTATTTTCGAATGTTTTGAAATTCAAATGTATAACTAGTATCCTGTGGCAAACTCTAATTTGGACTGATTGATTTAGGATAAATGAATGAGAAATTATTTATAGAGATCAATGTGCAATCTGAATTTCAAACATATTTGCCTAACAATATATGAAAGTTGTCACTAATCACTAATGAAATATTAGTGATAAGAAATAATGAGAATGCAAATCTCGCTGAAGGAGTCATGTAAAGTAGTTTTTTGTGGGTAATTTTGTAGTATCTCTTTATAAGAGCATGGACTGTCCAGAGTCACAAAAGTTATGAACATGGAATGTGTAGTCTGCTCAGGCTATTGTAACAAAATACCATAGACCAGACAGCTCAAACAAAAGGCATATATTTCTCATAGTTTTGAAGATGGGGAAGACCAAGATAAGAATATTAGCTGATTTGGTTTCTGGTGAGAACTCTCTTCTGCATCTTTGCATGGTGGAAAGAGTTCTGGTGTCTTGTCCTCTTATTATAATGATACTAATCCCATCATGAGATCTTGACAATTTAATGTAATCCAATTATTTCTGCTTCAAACTCAGTTTCTTTTGAATAAATGCCCAACTGAAAATCTGGATTTTTCCCTCTATCCTCACTGTCTCCTGGGGATAATTTAAGTTATGAAGGCAGTAGGGGAAGAAAGGGAGTCTTATTTATCATCCAGGCATCGTGGGTCCAGTCACGTCAAGTGTCAAGTCAATCAGTGTCCAGCAATCATCTACTCTGCTGGCCTTACTGAGTCGTTTCTTGTTTGATCCACATTGTTGCATGCTGGTATTTATGGCTGGTGCCCACAATCCCTAGGGATCCCATCTAATCAGGTTTGTGTGGGACCCAACTACAAGCTGGCTTCTGTCTGCAGGCCCCTTTCTGCCTTTTTGGACTCTTTCTTTTGCAGGATTCTGGAATTCATAGCTGTTTTCTGTCCACCATGGTGGGGTTTGTAAGATTCTTTGAGGCATCTTTCAGTCCCATCCAGCCAGATACCATTTTTGCCATTGCTTCTCTACTGCCCACAAGCCAAGTTGGAAAAGGGGCTTCCCTTTGGGATTGTCATCTCCTGGCTATTCTTTTGTCCTGAGACTCCACTCAAACTTATCTCTGTTTTCCTTTCTTTGCTTCCTCCATTGAAGCCTCTTCTAGAAGGGAAGGAAAGAGGATGCCGGCCTTGGACCCACATCTTAAGCCTTATTCACAACTTATGAATTCTCCTCATTTGCTAATCAAGCCTTTCATTCTTCTTAAATGAGAAATGTCCTAAGTTATCAAGCATTCTTCGTCCCTCAGTAATCATGGCATAAACACCATGTTCTAAGTCCAAGCTCTGCCCATGATATGAAGAACCAAGTTGTTAGAATTCCCAACCTCTTTTCTCTCTCAAAACCTTGCTCTTAAGTTATGGTGCAGATAATTCCCCATCTCTCTCTTATCACACATTTTGTGTAGCGGTTCTGCTGTATTAATTGGACTCCGATATAGGAGCATTTGTTCTTTCCTTTTATTGTATTTCTCATATGGAAACCTACTTAATTGAGATTAACAACTTAAGATGTTACCGTGTTGGGACCTCCTGGTGCCTGCTAGTTTGCAGCCTTTAGTGGAAGTCGACTGGGGTGGCCTCTTGGGCTTCTCTGGAATACTTCCGCATACGTGACCTAGCTGAATCTTCCCCCGCTGGGCTCTTAGCCCAGGCGCAGACTGTTGAACTTAACCCCGCTCAGCAGTCAGGCCTGAAATCTGCCTAAGGCCTTAGTGATAGTGACCTAATGAGTTCCTATTGGCCCCTGCTACTTGTTTTACTCCCTCTTTTCCTCTCTATATAACTGTGTCTCTGATACAATAAAGCTGAGATTGCTGCGCCTTCACGGCTGACTCAACTCCTGGCTTGGTGTGGTTTCTTTCCCGGTTTCAGGCGGGGTGGCCGGGCCGCCGACACTTACCATCTCCCTCAGCCCCCAGAGGATAACAGGCTGGTCCAGTTATCCCTCTCCCGTACCAGTGTTGCGAAGAGAGCAACATTACCCCTTCCAAAAGTACTGATATTTTAACAATATGTTAAATATGTAATTTAGCGTATTCATTGAATGAAGAATCTACATGTATGTCAAGTTTTACCTAACTCTGATTCTGCCCAAGATTACAGAGACATTTTGATTAGGACCCTCAGCTTCTTTGGACATTGGTTCTAGTTCTGTCATAGATAAAATAAAAATAACAGAATGTGTTGGAAAGAACACTGGTTGGAAGACAGGAAATGTAAGTTCCAGTCTCAATTCTGCCACAAAGTAGTTGCATAGTGCTAGACAAGTCATTTAAATTCTATGAGTTTCTGCTTCTCTATTTTAAAAATGTGGAAGTTGGCCTAGGTTGGCGGTCATCAAATTGGTGCATGTATGCCTCTGCAGGTATATAGAGACATGTTAAGGGACAGATGGGCTCTGTAGTTTTAAGGGAACCAAGTTGCTTATCTTCAACTCCCACTCGTAATCTTTTTATTTTTAAAGATTTTATTCATTTATTTGACAGAGAGAAACACAGCTAGAGAGGGAACACAAGCAGGGGGAGGGAGAGAGAAGCAGGCCTCCCACTGAGCAGGAAGTCTTGATATGGGGCTCGATCCCGGTTCTCTGGGATCATGACCTGAGCCGAAAGCAGACAAATTAATGACTGAGCCACCCAGGCGCCCCCCCAATTGTACTCTTTCCCAGCTTCATGTAGACTTTTCCACTTCTATTGTGCAATTGGCTTTCTCTATTAAAAAAAAAAAAAAAAGGCACACTATTTATTCTAAATCTTACTATAGCCTAGTGTTGTGGGATATAAAGACACCCAGGGCCTCAAACAAAGGAATTTGGGAATATGATGTTTTTGAGTAAGTCTTCTTTATTGACTTATAAATATATCATGGGGCATCCTGGTTTTGTTGGCTTTATAGTTTTTCTGATAATGGTGAAAAATAGAATTAGAATCAGGGTGATTTTGTCCTTGTTGGGAAGTTCTGAGACCAAATATATCATAGAATATAGGCAAAGGAGCAATGACAAACTTATTATTTAATAACCCGACCTCTGCCATCCACTAACCACTGTCAGAGAATGCCGTCCTTTGCAGGGCCCCATGAGGATACATTAAGGAAGGCATTGGTAAGACATATAAAACTGTATACATGAATTTTAAAAAATGTTTTATGTACCTCATCTTGTATTTAAATGCAAGAAATTTTAATTCAACTTTTCTCTATATTCATATTTTGTTTTCAGAGCTAAAAAGAAAAGCAGCTTCAAACAGCAAAAGTGGTAGGGATTAATGTACTAGTCCTTTAATTGCAACTGCAATGTTTAATAGATTATTATATTTTTCAAACTATATTAGACAAAACCACAGATATAAATTCCAGGTAATTTCTTTTAGCTGTACTGTGAATTATTCAATGAAGTACTTGAAACCTAAATTATTGAACCATATCATAAAATATTTATACTTATTACAGCCAATCCTCTTATATTACCTTATAAAATGTTTAATATTTTCTGTTTCCTGTCAATGCATAATATTTGTAGAACTGATTAGTATTTAGTAAGATGTATTCGACTTTTTTGTTAAATATATAAGTAACATTTTATCCCTTGTGTCTAGAAAATTAATGGAGTTTTGAATTATTTCCAAAAGCTGAACTCATGCACACATAGTTACTGAAGAAAAACTATGATTTTAACCACACTTCTTGCTTCATACCTACTTACAATTTTAGCTACACAGTATCTGCATTGCAATGGCTAAAATAAAAAATTTAGGATATTATTTCAAGGACTTCCTGTTTCTAGTTCATTACATAAACAGCTTAGAAGTTCTTAAAGTAAGAAAAGCAAATAAACACCAACAACTCTTTTTATATCCATGAGAGAATTGAGGTCTATGACAAGCTGTTGCCCCCGAAACTGGACAAATAGGCCGAGACATAGAATCACAGCTTAAAGGGATCAGAAGCTATCTGCAGAAGCCAGTATTGGCAGGAACATTTTAATCTGTAATTGATGAATTTCTGGAGGCTCACTGTGGACTAGCTTTAGAGTTAAAAGCTCTGAGGGGCCCAGTATTAGGAAGGCCCCACACTACTCTTAGTTTCACCCCTAGGAATCCTACTAGGTCCTCATGGTGAACATCCAGCAGGAGGAAGGGAAATTCATTTTGAAATTACATCCAGAATTCTGTGTTCTCCTTAAGAAGGTCTGCTATCAAGGGAAATTATTTTACTAGAATGTAAGTGGGGTTTTACCAAAGCCTAACCAAATGATGGAAGGAAAAATGTCTCACTCAGCCTCATTAAAAGACAAGATCTAATCATGGGACTGTAGAGGGCTTTCCGACCCCCAAACCTTACTACCACATCAACAGAACACCTGTGGAACAAGAGGACTGTAACTAAAAGAACTGCAAGCCTCAAATCTGATTTAAGGAATCTCTGAGGATACAAAAAGACAACAGGGGAAATAAACAAACAGACAAAAACAAAGACCAGAGGACATTTAACCTATGATACCACAAGTATAATAAACCATAAGGTACAGCCTTATCCCTAGCCTAAGAAACATTGTACCTCATACTAAAAGCCTATCTACTTCCATTCATTTACCCAGTATATTATGTTCAGCTATCAAAAAGAAAGAAAGAAAGGAAGAAGAAAGGAAGAAAGAAAGAAAGAAAGAAAGAAGAAAAAGAAAAGAAAAGAAAAAAAATTCAAGGCATACCAAAAGGCAAAAAATAGCCCCACAATTTGAAGAGATGCAACAGTCATCAGAATAGACATGGCAGCGATGTTGGAATGATCAGTCCAGAAGTTTAAAACTGATTAATATGCTAAGAGCTCTAATGGATAAAGTAGACAACAAGCAAGAACAGAGGGGCAATGGAAGCAGAGAGATGGGAATCCTAAGAACCAAAAGGAAATGCTAGAAATCAAATCCACCCTCTCTGAAATGAGGAATACCTTTGAGGGCTTATCAGTAGACTAGACATGGCTGAAGAGAGAAACTCTGAGCTTGAGGATATCGAAATAGAAATTTACAAAACTGAAGATCAAAGAGGAAAAAGTGCAAAAAGCAGCACAAATATCCAGATTGTGGGGCAACTACTTAAGATGTAATATATGGGTAATGGAAATACCAGAAGGAGAGGAAGAGAAAGAAATGCAAGAAATATTTGAAGTAATAATAGCTGAGAGTTCTCCAAAATTAGTAACAGATCCTAAATAACATATCTAGGAAGCTCAGAGAACACCAGTCAGTGTAACTACAAAATAAAAAAAAGCAATACCTTGGCAATCAAAGACAAAGAAAATCTTGACAGATCCAGAAAGGGGGGAAACATCTTACCTGTAGAGGAACAAGAATAAGAATTACATCAGACATCTCTTTAGAAACCATGCAATTCTTCAAGAGAATGGAGTAGAATATCTAAAGTGTTGAAAGGATAGTATTTTTACATCAGTTTCAATTTTCTTGACTACCTTTTCTATCTTAAAAGATAGAAAAAGATGCTATGATACATTTTGTTTCTTTGGTAGCCTTCAATAAACCCTCAGTACCTCCCAGTATTATCACTATTTTATAGTCCCCTTCCCCACTGACTTGAGGGTTGGCCACTAGTTTTAATGATGGCTTTTAAGTGGTGCTTAGTTTTTAGTGACTAGTTTTAGCCACTGAAACATTAGTAAGCACGATATAAGGCTTAATAAGTGCTTTCACACTGAGGCTTGCTTTCTTGGAGCTTCCTTCTAGAAAGAGCTTTGGTATAAGATGTCCAAGTAGATACATAGAGAAGCCCACATTAAGAAATAAGGACCCTTGCGGTGCCTGGGTGGCTCAGTTGGTTAAGCAACTGCCTTCCCCTCAGGTCATGATCCCGGAGACCTGGGATATAGCCCCACATGGGGCTCCCTGCTCTGCGGGAAGCCTGCTTCTCCCTCTCTCACTCCCCCTGCTTGTGTTCCCTCTCTGGCTGTGTTTCTCTCTGTCAAATAAGTAAAATCTTGAAAGAAAGAAAGAAAGAAAGAAAGAAAGAAAGAAAGAAAGAAAGAAAGAAAGAAAGAAAGAAAGAAAGAAAAAAGAAAGAAGAAA
>PITA01021345.1:0-32854 GCA_004023965.1 Spilogale gracilis
AAAAATATAATATAATATAACTCTCTTACACTATTGGTGGGAATGCACGTTGGTGCAGCCACTTTGGAAAGTTGGAAAACAGTGTGAAGATTCCTCAAAAAAATTAAAAATAGAGCTACCATATGACCCAGCAATTGCACTATTGGGCATTTACCCCAAAGATACAGATGTAGTGAAAAGAAGGGCTAAATGCACCCCAGTGTTGATAGCAGCAATGTCCATAATAGCCAAACTGTGGAAAGAGCTGAGATGCTCTTCAACAAATGAATGGATAAAGAAGATATGGTCAACATATACAAAACAGTATTACTCAGCTATCAGAAAGGAAAAATATTCAACCCTTATATCAACATGGATCAGACTGGAGGAGATTATACTGAGTGAGATAAGCCAAGCAGAGAAAGTCAATTATCATATGGTTATGGTTTTACTTACTTGTGGAACATGAGGAATAACATGGAGGACATTAGGAGACAGAAAGGAAAAGTGAATTGGGGGAAATCTGAGGGGGAGATGAACCATGACAGACTGTGGACTCCAAGAAAAAAACTTAGAGTTTTAGAGGGGAGGGGTTAGGAGGGTGGGTGAGCCTGGTGGTTGGTATTAAGGAGAGCACATATTGCATGGAACACTGGGTATTGTACATAAACAATGGATCTTGGAAAACTGCATCAAAAACTAATGATGTATTTTATGATGACTACCATAACACAATAAAAAATAAAATAAATAAATAAATAAATAAATAAATAAATAACATCTGAAGTATGGTCCCTATAAAGTCTGAATACCTTTATAAACTAAATAAATAGCATACACACAAAAAGAAAAGCTCAGTCACTATGCTTTGTTTTCAGTAGAGTGTGAAAAGGCTGTTTGTTGAGAGAATCAGTGATTCACATTAGCATATGTCTTTGTGATACTGCTCATTATGATGTTAAATACCTAGACACATAACTATCTTTTTGTTTATCACTAAGTTAATAAAATATTTTCTGGACATGTCTGTTGATTTGTTATCAGGGATTTAGTGGAAGGGTAAAGAACAATATCTAGCTAATGTTTATTTTTTCCCTTTAAACACACATTTTTTTTTTAAAAGATTTTATTTATTTGACAGAGAGAAACACAGCCAGAGGGGGAACACAAGCAGGGGGAGCAAGAGAGGGAGAAGCAGGTTTCTTACCAAGCAGGGAGCCTGATGTGGGGCTCGATCCCGGGTGTCCGGGTCATGACCCCAAAGGCAGTCTCTTAACCAACTGAGCCACCCGGGCGCCCCCTAAACACACATTTTAAGAAGAGATGAAGTTTTTGGTTAGGTCTCCAGGAGAGTGTGACCTGCTGGAAGTAAGGATTTGAAAAGCAGGTAAGTGAAATCTATTGCTGTTGGGGGATGGCATGCGCGGAGATTGAGTGCAGAGTGGTAGAAAACACACAGGAATGGGGCAAAGTGACACTCCCATTTCAGTTGATTTCTCACTCAAAATGTAAGAGAAGGAAGGAGATACATTGCATGATCACTTTATCATCTGGAAATACTGTACTATACATTTGGTAAAGAATCTGGCTCTCATTTTTTTTTAATCTTTGCTAATTTAATGATATTTTAGTAAATCTGTAATTATTAAAATAAATCTTTTTGGAAAAAAGCAAATAAATGACATATTTGCCACACAGATTTAAATAAGTATTTTTAGTTATTTTTAAAGTTTATTGGGGTGCCTGGGTGGCTCAGTCCTTAAGCCTTTGCCTTCGGCTCAAGTCATGATCCCAGGGTCCTGGGATCGAGCCCTGCATTGGGCTCCCTGCTTGGTAAGAAACCTGCTTTTCCCTCTCTCAGATCCCCCTGTTTGTGTTCCCTCTCTAGCTGTGTTTCTATCTCTCAAATAAATAAATAAAATCTTTTAAAAAAAAGTATAAAGTTGCATAAAAATTTCTATATTTTATTGTTCTGTAGATTTAGAAATCATAATTTGCATCAATCCAGGTCAATTCATTAACTGAATAGCCCATTAGAATTTTTATTAAACACTATTATTGCTGGCTCACTGCTAGCCATTATAAAACAAGTAGTGAATGAAAAAATTCCACTATTTAATTAATGCAATCCATATAATGAGATGAGCTATCATTACAAAAAGAAATAGCAACACTATTAATGACATATAAAACCTTGACAAGGAGATTTATTTTGTTTTATTCTAATTATGACATGAGCAATGTGGATGCTTTAGAAGCAAGACAAGGCAGACTTTGGATGTGAAAACTATAAACAACAGCAATTATAATGATATTGGAAGCAGGGAAAAAAGAAGAAATCAAGGATTTTTGAAAAATGTGAAGAACAGGTAGATGAAAAATCTGTTCTAATATTTTCCCATCTAATTATTTATATGCATTTGAATAATATTTGGGAGCAGTTAAGAAAACGCAAGCACACATTCATACATGTTCTTAAAGTCACATGCTAAAAGATCTATTCTTTCTATGTAATAGCATGTTAAGACATTATTATTTTAAACATCTTCCTAGGAAGTGCTATGAATTTATTGTAGTTTAAAAGATAGTTAGCTAATAGAGAGTTTCCAGACTCACTATTCATATTGCATATTGGCTTTCATTTGACTGGTAAATATAATTGATGGACTAAAAAATGTTCTTTCCTTCACAGCACATTCAAACCTAAAGAAAGCAAGATCTAAAGCATTATCTTTAGAGGTTCTACTATCTGTAGGCTTTTTATATATACAAATTTAAATAAAATTAATTTATATACCATATATAGTTTATGTTTTATATTATAATCATATATACATATACTATACACATATAAGTAATATATGTATATATATGTTTTATATTATTATGTTATGTTTTATATTGTGTGTATGTGTGTATATATATTAATTTGTGTTTCACATTATGCATATTGAAGAATGAAGTTTAGCTTTTTTACTAAGAACAAAACATCTAAATCTAAGTTGAATTTCCAAATTTCCAGTGTTCTTTCCTTTTTTGTAATTGATTCATTTAAACCTTAAAAAATTTAACTCACAAGTGGCACTGATGTTTTCAGTTATATTTCTATTTAGAAGCAGAAGAAAATTTTAGTCATAAAATTGTTTATGCTGCTATTATTCTAGTTTTGTGTAAAGTATGAAGGGGATTTCTTTAGTCATTTTCAGACTTTTTCAATTCCAAATGGTAAAGTCCCATAGTGGTTAAATATTAAGCATTGTTATATTTTCTTATTTCACATGTGCCAAAGAAAATTTGGTATATTAACAATGTTATTTGTTAAACTATAAACAATAACAATCAAATATTATTTATTTATTTTAAAAATCTAAGAACACATAGAAAACAAATCAAGGACAATATAGTTAAAGCAAAAGAAAAAGTGAAAAGAAACATTACACAGCTAATCATGGAGATTTACTTCAAAGGTGGCTTTTTTCAAAATTATTTCTTTTAGTTCAAGTTTTATGTAATGTCACATTATTACAATGCATATATGATGAAAGCAAACAAAATCAAGTTTGTTCTCATTCCCAGCATGAAAATCCTTAAGAATTAAAAGAGCCTTTATTTTACCACCTGGCTTGTTTTACCAAATTATGTCTATGTGTATTTGTGTGTGTGTGTTTGTGTGCGCGCGCGTGTATGTGTTCAATACCACTCAATACTTTGACTATTTGACAACTGACATTCCAGAGTGTCAGCTTATACTGATAAAATTAGAAATATGTATTTTGGATCATAACTATTAAACAAACTACTTTACAATTAAAAGAAGACTACGGCAAGATTTGTTCAGACAAAAACAAACAAATAATTTAAAGCATGTTATTATATGAATCAAAATGTCACTCAATCAATAAAACTGATTTTTTTTTATTTGCTAAGACAGATCACCTTTGCTGATATATGACATGTAGCCTTTATCTTGTTGACTAACAGACCACTTCCAATACCAGTGGCTTAAACCAACAACCATCTATTATCATATGTCCAAGTCATGAGGACAAGGACTTGCAGATCTCATTTGGGCTCCCTCAGGTTTTATGTCTCTTGCATCTGCAGTTAGGTTATAGGTTCCAAGCAAGGCTGGTTTGGTTGGAGTAGCTAGCTGGGGCATCTGTGCTCCATTGGTTTTTCACCTTCTTTTTCTGAAGTACAGGCCAGCTGGGGCACCTTTTCAATGAAGGTGGTGGAAGCAAGAAACAGCAAGCAAAATATACTGAGCCTCTTAATATCTACAGCTAAAACTGATGGCATCACTATAATTGTGCCTCATTTAGATAAATCAAAATCAAATTCATGAATGGGAATTGGTTTCCATGTGTAGTGGGAGGGCACTGCAAAGGGTATAGATACTGAGAAAGATGATATGTTGGGACTGTTGATGAAATGCAATTACAAAATGAAAAGTTAATTTTCATTTTGCTTTAAATACATGATAAAAACACTCTCATGGACGTTCAGTCTCACAAGTAAACACAAGAAGGTAAATTAAAATAACAATGATATGACTTCCAGCTAGGTATGCAAAATTAAAAAAGTGGATATTAACTTTATAAAGACATAGCCTTTGCTAGAAGCTATATAAATAAATGCAATTTGGAAAACTGTCAATAAACAAATACTGAAAATATTAAGAAGTTATAACTGAACAATCCAGCTTCTAATACTTAAACATTTTGGATCTAAATATCTTTGAGAATTTGGCAAAGCAAAGTTTCCCCATAAAAAAATCACATGGTGCATACACAAAAGTATTTGCTTATTTTCAGGTGTTTCATCTAAATTTAACAATATATGCTGAGAGGCTATGCACCTCATTCACAGATGCACCGAAGTTACAATGAAGATGTTCATGCAGTACTGTCTGGAACAGCAAAAATTGCTATCATATTAAGGACAAAAAGATGAAGACCTAGAAAGTAAAATTTGTGGGATTCATAGAGAAGAATATTACAAGACTGTTTGAAGACTGACTGTACTAGATCCATAGATATCAATATGAATGAATCTCAACAGCATAATGATGACTGAAAAAGATATAATTATTAGATCTTGAAACTATGGAATCTGTCAGTTAAAAACATACAAAATATCATGATATGATTATGAATGCATATGTATTTGAATGGGAGAACTCACATTACATATCTGAGCAAATGCGACTATGGTAGTAGAGGGTAGATTTTATATGAAATAAAGCATTGAAGGGGTCACAGGAAGATCCATTTTTGAATAAATGTTATAATGTCCTCTAAATTAAGAGTATAATCAATTGAATAGGTCCAAACCCACACACTATTATACATTAAGTGTGTATTGTTTTTCCCAAAAGCAAGTAAGTTATTTTTAATATAACATATGTAGGGAGGAAATTTAAGAAGTTACTTTACCTCCCTAATAGTCTTGGGTTCCTTACTCATTAAGGGGATGATATCAACCACTGCTTAATTAAGTTTATAGTGAAGATTAATTGAGATTATGTATGTAAAGTGATAATGAATGTTTTTCATGTTAACAGTTGTTTAGTTAACATTTATTTATTAAACACCTACTGTGCACTAAACATCAGTGTGAGTCCAGAAGAGAACAGCAGTGAACACAAGAATGTTACCTATTCTTTCAGGGATCTTGAATTCCAAATGGGTGTTGGTAAGAAAGGAACCAGCCAAAGGACATATGATGGATGGATCAACGGATGGGTTGATGGATGGATATACACAGGAAAACATCAAAGATGATAACTGCGCCCTTAGAATTAAAAGAGTTGATAACATACACAATGACTGAGTGACCAACTTCTGATTTGATGATTGTGGAGGAGTTTCTTAGAAGACCACACTTAAGCTGAGACATAAATGGTAAGAGAGTAAACTGTGGGAGAAAATAGAGGAGATCATTGCAGGAAGAGGAAAGTTACTAAGTACAAAAGAAATGTTTGTGTTCAAGGAAGGATAAAAGGCCTGAGTGAGTGATGGGGACATTGTAAGCAAAAAAGAATGATAAAAAATTAGTCATTGAATTCTACATGAACCCATATATAGATTTGAAAGCTGAGGTAGGAAGGCATAATTTGATTCCAAATGCATGTGAAGACTGCATGGGTTTTTGTTGTTGTTGTTTTAAAATATTTTATTTATTTATTTATTTGACAGAGAGAAACACAGCTAGAGAGGGAACACAGTCAGAGGGACTGAGAGAGGGAGAAGCAGGCTTCCCTCCAAAGAAGGAAGCCCGATGTGGGGCTCGATCCCGGGTCTCCAGGATCATGACCTGAGCTGAAGGCAGTCACTTAACCAACTGAGCCACCCAGGTGCCCCATAAGACTGCATGGTTTTAAGGAAATGAATAATATTATATACTTTAAGATAATCTTTCTGCTGTTGTGCTGTTGTGATGAACAAAAGTATGAGACATTTTAGGGAAATCTTGAAGTAATCCTGGTGTGAGATGACTATGGTGTGAATTAAGGGAGGGCCAAAGGAGAATAGAAAGATAGTAGGCAGATTTAAGGTACTGTCTTAGGTACCTTGCAGGAGATACACAGGGCTCTCTGATGAATTAGAGGTGTTGACTGAAAGAAAGAAACCGAAAAAAAAAAATCTATCCATTAATTACTGCAAGTAATTTCTAGTGATGATTGAATGAGTGTCATTTTTACCTTCAATGATCTTAAAATCTGGAAAAAAATATATATGCAAAGAAATACTTCTACCATATGCAAAAATACTTACGGCTTGTTTATAGTCTCTCTGCCTGTTCCCAAAATGTTTGCAGTGGTGTGTTAAAAAAAAATACAACTTACTCATCTTAATACTTTTACAAAATCCTCATCAGAGAACAACAAATTCTGGAACAAATTAAAAAAAAAAAAAAAGATGCTGTCATGCTAAGGAGATTCTTAAACAGTAAGGTTAGAAACAAATAAACAAACAAACAAACAAAAGGAAGTTGTAGTATGTACACCCAGAATTTATTTCTAAGCCTCCTTTAGCTAAAGCCAGAAATCTAATGGATTGATAACTTAAAATTTTCTGGTAGCTGGTCACATGAGAGGCATTCACAGAAACACCACACTTTTTCTGTCTCTGAGCTGAGAGGAACTGCTACAGAGAATTTAAACAATGTGAAGATCAGCATACTCTCTTGGTTTCCCATATTATTTCAGAATTATTTCATTTCTTATGTTATTTAAGAATTGAGCTTTGTGATTACATAAGCAAGTGGCCTATTGAAGCAGAGCCAAATTCAATGTCTATGCTGCAAAGAAAGAAAATGCTGGCAGCATTAAAAGAGTGGTTTATCCCCAGTAAAATGACAACAGGATTTATGGAATAGCCTCAAGTTCCTTAAGGGCCAGGTATGCAGTAAATTATCTCATTCATTTATTTAAGAAATATTTTCTGTTTACCATTTGCTTTTGGATAATTTTGTTAGGACATTTTGTCTAAGCGGTAACTTAATATAAACAAGGATCAAACACATTCTTTGTCATGTAGGAAAACATGCATATGAGAAGCAAAAATATAACATGAAAATAATTGAACTAAGCCATTTGTGGATAAAGTCCTGTGAGAGGGCTTTTTATTCTATGAGAAAGAGAGATTTGTTTGTTGGTGTGCTTGCTTTCTTGAATGAAGCATCTACCTGGAAAGACCTAAGAAAGAAAGTTACTTTCAGATAGAATTTTTTGGGCATAGGAATGCAGTGGAAAAGGCATGACTAGGAAATTCAAAACAAAACAAAACAAAACAAAAAACAAAAACCAAAAACAAAACAAAACAAAAAAACAGTGAGAGTGTAGCAAAGGGAAAAGGTATAATGCAAAAAAGTAATAATGAATAGCTAACCATAGCTCAAGGTTTTGGGTTATAATAATGAGCACTGGAGATAAAGCTTAAAAGGTAGATTAAAAAATGGAACCCACAGTAGCTTTCCTGTTTTCAAATTTATACTTTCCTGCAGAGAAAATGGGAATTTATTGGCAATTAAGGTATATAAAAGCCATGTTTTAGGAAAGTTAATCTGACAGCAGAGAGAAGGAGGAAGATGGAGTCCCCATGGAGCTAATTTGGTGCCTCTCATTCATCATCCAATACTCAGACTTGTAACACTTGGTCCACTCCAGTCCAATGCACAACTAAAAATGTACCATACAGAGTAACAAAGACTCTGGGAATTAAAGAGAAATTTCTAGCATTTCAAAAGTGCTGCTATCCATGAAAGAAAGAGAAAGATGCATAAATTTTAACATGAAGTCATGACAGATGGGCAGAAGGAGGAGAACAATTTAGAGGCAAGAAGTGAACATGTGTCTCCATGATACAAACTGGGAAAGCTTGCATTGGTCACTTTTTTTCTGTATCTGTTTAAACACTTATGAAAGAAGAACCTGCTGCTGCATTACTTTCTATGAAAAATTCCATTGAAAAGAAGCATATACAGTAGAAAAGATAATAAATCCATAGTATTAGTGGAATAAGAAACACAACAATCATCAGGACAGAAAAACAAAAATGTTTGTCCTGAGCATTGCCTTACATCAATTTCAAGATGGGAATTATCTTCTCAACATGTTGCAAGAATTCACATGGGAAAATATATTGAATTATATTTTCCTAAAGGAATATTTAATGGATATGATTTCAAGTTTATCTTCTCCAAGTTGAAAAATAGAGCAAAATGTAGCTTATAATAGACTATAGTAAAAATTAATATAATAAAATATAGACATACTATAATAAACATATTATAAATATAGAAAACATGAATATAAGAAAATATCATTTACCAAATACATATAAAATAAAGCATACTGAATTTTACTTTACATTTTTTTGTTGCTATTATAATTGTAAAATATAGTTTTGGATTTATAGGCTTTCCCAACGTAAGTATAGACTTTTTCATGTTCAGTTTGGCTATTTTGTTCTCTAAAACAAAATAACAAATTTTTATTGATTAAAATTTTTAATCTAAAAGTTTCTCTTATTTTTACCACAAATAAGACATTTATTTTATTATTACATTTTATTATTCATATAACCTGTTCTATTACTTTAGCTGTAATATTAACATATGTCAATTGTTTTCACTGAATATATTTTAAGTCTTTTCCTATTGAAATAAATGAATATTTCATTTATTTTATGCCATATTTGATTTGTGACAAACCATCAAAACATGTAAATTCTCTGACTACAGTTTTTTTTTTTTCTCTTCTGTAAAGATTGATAACTAATCATTGTTGGTTTTTTGTTTTTGTTTTTGTTTTTAAGATTTATTTATTGTTGTGCCTGGGTCCGTCAGTCGGCTAACCATCTGCCTTTGGCTCAGGTCGTGATCCTAGAGTCCTGGCATTGAGTCTGCTTCAGGTTCCCTGTTCAGTACGGAGTCCATTCTCCCTCTCTTTCTGCCCTTCTTTCCCACTATAGTGCTTGCTCGCTCTCTCTTTCTCTCTTACTCTCTTTCCCTCAAATAAATAAAATATTAAAAAATAAATTAAGATTTATGTATTTATTTGAGAGAGAGAGAGAGAGAGAGAGAGAGAGAGACAGAGAGAGTGAGTAGAGGGACAGGGAGACAAGCAGAGTCCTTGCTAAGCAGGGAGCCCAATGTGAGGCTCCATCCCAGGTCCCCGAGATCATGACCTGAGCTAAAATTTAGAGTTAGAGCTTAAAGGACTAAGCCACCCAGGCACCCCGATGCTCATTTTATTTATTTATTTATATTACCAAAAAGCAGTTTCACATTATGTTTCCAAACTATGAAAATTTGAAAGAAAACTTTATTACTGTTTACGTGTTTTCTTGAATTTTTGATGGAAGAATGTAAATATTATTTACTCCCTTTTTAAAAAAGACTTATTTATTTATTTGTTAGACAAACAGAGCACACAAGCAGGGGGAACAGCAGGCAGAAGGAGAAGCAGGCTCCCCATTAGACAAGGAGCCCAATTTGAGACAAATCCCAGGATTTGTCAAAAGCAGGCTCTTAACTGATTGAGCCACCCAGGAGTGGCTATTTATTCACTTTGACATTGCCATTGTGCCTAAAATAAGAGTTAATTTTTGTGAATATTCCCAGGGCTTTGAAAAAATGTCCTCTCCATCTTTTGTTTCTAATTTGACATGTTTCCATTGTGTTAAGCATATTAATTGAACTATTAATTCCAGATACCGAGGTATGTGTGTTAACACCAAAAATTGCTTCCCAGGCTCCGTTTTGTTGCTATTTCTCCCTTGTAATCAACTCCTCATTGACATCAAATATTTCAACTCAGAAAATGTATGTGGATTGTCTTAACACCTTTATACTGTTGCATGTAATCATTAAATTATCTTCCTATGAGACAATAGAGCAATAGTCCCTAGGAGGATATATTTGCACATTGTCCTTCTAGTTGCCCTATTTTAATACTCTCTCCAACAAGCTGTCATGCAACCTCATCTCTCACACCTCCAATCTTCCTGGGAATTGCTTTAGGGATATGACAGGGACAGGTTAGGTTAAAGGTAAAGTGATAATCTGCACATTAAAGATAATATCTTTTATGTATAAGATGTATTTTGGATTCATATAGATTTCAGATGCTTTAAACAAGAGCAGATATAGTAGCTTTCAAGATAATCCTTTTACTGTCCGTTGCAAGATACAAAACCTGGATATGCAATGAGACAAATCTTTGATAGTTTTTCTTCAGTCTCACTCCATCTCCTGTAGGTTAGGGAGAATTCCTTCCAGATTCTGACCATGGGTTACAAAGTATATTACAGTTTGGTGTTTTTCCTGTGTTTTCATGTGAGTCCTACTGGGAAGTTTGATGATAATTCTTGGACTCAAACAGCATGTGCAACAAGAGGTAATGTGACTCACATATTTAATAAGGAAAAAATCAGCTAGCTTTTTCCAATAACCCTAATCGATTCCCCTTTTCACAAAGCTGAAAATCTTCTCTTTGTACTTCCAGATCTACTGTTCTCCTCCATCCTGTTCTGTTGTGGATAGGGTTTCATCAACACACATTCTTGCTCTCTAACTTCTGTTGGGTTTCAGGATGGGAAGTATGCTAGATGACTGCAAGAGAAGAGGAGAATGAGATTACAAAGTTTGCTCCCCTGGATCCCTACCACAGACCTGGTCCCTGGTGGTTAGCTGTATCACATATATGGCAAGAAGCTCTCTTTACTCAGGCTTAAGAGTAATACAGGCTCCCTCCACTGTTCTTTAGAGTTGCCTCCATATGACATGACTTTGTAAATGCGCCCTCTATTAAAACAGTCTCATATTATCCAAAGTTGTGACATTTATTTTCTCCAGGGACTCTGACTGAAACACCATGGTTGATTAAATTATGCCTCTACAACCTTTAATACATTCAATTACTTACATGTACCCCCAGCCCATCTCTCTAATCTCAGTATTAACAATATTGACAATCCTGACCTATGTAGAAACCTTAAGCCTGCAGCTATTCCATTAAAAAAACATGACTCATGGGATGCAATCATAGTGAGACTTTATTTTATCCATCACTGATACTTTATGTGTTCTCTGAATGGCTAGATCTTCTACTGCTACAGGATAAAACTTAGGAAAGTGTCAATAAAATTACACGCAATTTTGAGACACTCATACAAATGCACATACACGCACACAAACACACACACCCTTATCTGTTTAATTTAAACAATATTCTGGGCTTGTTTGTAATAGTTCAGATCTCTGTCTTTGCTTTGACCTTTCTCCTTGCCAACATCTTGTAGGCAGGAAACCTGTTCTCCATCCTTGTCTCTAGAGGGGGCCATTTAATTATGATCACTTCACACCACTGGACAAGCTCTGTCCCATCTGAATCACTTTTATTTTTTTTTAATTGTGCCATTCTCCAGCAACATGCAGTTCACATTTTCTCCACTTCTTAGCAATTCAGTGACATCTGAAAGATTTAAAATTCTTTTTTTTTTAAGATTTTATTTATTTGACAGAGAGAAACACAGCCAGAGAGGGAACACAAGCAGAGGTAGTGAGAGAGGGAGAAGCAGGCTTCCTGCCGAGCAGGGAGCCCATTGTGGGACTCTATCCCAGGGCTCCGGGATCATGACCTGAGCTGAAGGCAGTTGCTTCACCAACTGAGCCACCCAGGAGCCCTTAAAATTCTTTTTCTAAGATAGATAGATAGATAGATAGATAGATAGATAGATAGATAGATAGATTGATTTATCAGAGAGAGAGAGAGAACAGAAGCAAGCAGAGTGGCGGTCAACGGCACAGAGAGAAGCAGACTCCCTGCTGAGCAAGGAGCCTGATGTGCAACTCCATCCCAGGATCCTGGGACCATGACCTGAGCTGAAGGCAGCTGCTTATCTGACTGAGGCACCCAGGTATCCTTATCTGAAAGATTAAAATAAAAGCAATAAAAATGACAATCTTGAGCTTTACTTGTCCCTGTGCTCCTGGAAAACAGCAATCGTTCAGAAATTCTCCTGTGTTAGGAGTCTGGGAAATAGGTTCCTGTAAGGAAACCACCTTTCTCCATTTGACCTAGGCAAGACTCCCCGAAGAAGTCACCCTCTTGTTTACCTATGACAGGGACAGACACACTCTCCAAATTCCCATTATTTGCCTCATAAATGATTAGCTGAGTGGTTTGTCCCCACTGGCCAATTAGAACACAATGCTCACTAACTTGTCCTGGCCAAAATTTAGTCAGATGTCTACTCTCCATACAGGTCCTGATCTGACCCATTCTTCAGCAAACATCTGAATGCAGATCAACATCTCCTTTATTTTTTTAAAGATTTTATTTATTTATTTGAGAATGAGAGTGAGAGAGCCAAGCAGGAGGAGCGGGAAGAGGGAGAAGGAGAAGCAGATTCCCTGCTCAGCAGGGAGCCAATGTGGGGTTTGATCCCAGGACCCTGAGATCAGGAGCTGAAGGCAGAAACTTTAACCCACTGAGCCACCCAGGCACCCATAATCTGACCAACTTCTAACTGCCAGGGAAATTGATGCCTGAATACAAAACATCACATAGTTTCATTAAACCCATTTTTTTTTCTTTTTTCCTAAAATTAACCTTTCACATTTGTCTTTGAGTCTATCTCCTCAAACAGTAAGCAACTTTCTCAATTATTCCTTCAAACTTGAATTTTCCATCTCTTTCTCTCATCCATGTCAGCAATTCTTGTGGGCCTCAAATATATATTGAGGTGTCCTATGGTCTTTAAAACAACAACACAGAAAACAAAAACAGTCTTCTTAGACCCTAACAACTTGTTAGTCTTTTTCTTCTTCCTTTCCTTTTCTTGACAACTGTCCTGAAATCATCTTTCCCCTGTCTCTTCTCAAGATTTGATCACCTAAATGTTTGTTGCACATCATTTGAGGGGAACTGCTCTTTCCAAAACTATATCCATCAGCACTTTCTAAGACTGAATTTACCTTGATCATATACAATTAATATTACTGAGAACCTCTCACTAATTTTCTTGAAACTCTACCTGTCCTTGCCGTTTCTCAGTCCAAGGGGACCAATTTCTGTGACTATAGAACTAATCATATTCTGCCTCAAGACTTGTGCTTATTTCTCTTACTGTTATACCCTCATAAATATTAGCTCAAAATTCTGTTCTGCTTACACATACCTTTCTTTTTTTTTTTTTTTTTAAGATTTTATTTATTTATTTGACAGAGAGAAACACAGCCAGAGAGGGACACAAGGAGGGGGAGTGAGAGAGGGAGAAGCTGGCTTCCCACCCAGCAGGGAGCCGGATGTGAGGCTCGATCCCAGGTCTCTGGGATCATGACCTGAGCCAAAGGCAGTTGCTTAGCCAACTGAGCCACTCAGGCGCCCCCTTTCCTTTTTTTTTTTTTTATCTCCCCGCACTTGGCAAATTTATGCTCTTATGATTTCAAGTATAATTTCTAAAGACATAATGTCCAATTCCAAATATTCACTCCCAATATCTTGCATGTGTCATGTGCTTTTTTGAAGCATCCTAAACCCTACACACACATATATGTGCGCATGTATGTATGTATATAAATATATGTAAATATATATATATTTTAAAAAGCTTCAGAGAACTTTCATTTTTTTCAAATTGGAACCTTACTTTTATAACTTTTATAATTTCAAAGTAGATTTAATAAAGAATATGTAAAAATAAAAACGGAATAGCTTTTAAGAACCCTGGTGGATAAATAATACAGAAGTTGAGTTCTTCCATGTGAGAGATGGAGAATAGGCCTGGGGCTACTTACTTGACCCTTCATGGTAGATACTATGCCAACTTCATGGACATAATTCACAACCACTCCTGGAAATCATTCACCCAAAGTCTTTTAAATCTATATCTTCTCTTCTATTCTCACCAATTTCTGTTTCCCCTTCCATTATATTTTTATTTTACACATAATCTCAGAAATGATCTCCTTTACATTAATCTCTTCCCATTTTAACTCCTGCTGCTTCTTAGTGCTCAGTTTTCTCTGCAAGTAATGTGATAATCAAGGAACTCTTCTTCCCAGTGCCTCTAACAACTCCCCACAGTCTTACTAATTATGTTCCAATTTAAGTCTGTGAGACATATAGATATTCAATGATTTAAAGTAAACTTATATTTCTAGACTAACCTTTTATAAATCCCATAACTTCATGTCCAGCCAAGATAAAATTATTTATTTTGGAGACCTGACTCATGGTCTCCTGCCCCTGCATATAAACTCATATTTCCACTTCAGACCACGTTGCTTTCCTCAACTTCTTTGTTAAGAAAATTGTAAATATATGTAATCCATGTTTAATCCATAGCATGTTTTCTAAGCATTTCCTAAGAAAGTCACCTGAGGTAGTCTTTTGCTTCTGAATTGATGATCCTTGAGTGAACTTGTTTTTAGCACTCATCACCCATCACACCCATCACTCCTATGGTTTTCACTGTGAGACCTGTGCCAATCACTATAATTTTAAAGTTTATCTGTTGGTAGATAGTTACTGCCTGAGCCTCCTGAAGTCCCCCAGATGGTTATTTCAAACTAATGTATGAAAGGTTAAGAGAATGGAGATACCACAGGATGCCCCTCACCAATTTAAAATTTAGATATAGTTTGAAAAGTTCCATAGATGCAGGCACCTTAGAAGAGCTTAGACATGGTAGGGATGATGCCCTGTCAGTAGTGCTACAACTCAAGAGGACAGGCAACTCAGTACCTATTAGAACACATAGACATTGTGAACATCCGTATCAGGCCTTTATCAACCAGTTAACTACCTTCTGTAGAAGACATATTTTTAATATCACATCTGTAACATTCTGTTTTCTAACATAGCTATTGGCCTAACATATATAATGCGCAGAGAATAGTGCCTGGCACATGTTAATTGCTATGCATGGGTAAGCTCTATTATTATTTCATCATCAATACTATTAATATTAATCTAGATCCCCTTTCGGTTATAGTCTTGCTAACTTAAACTGACATATCCTGAAAAACATAGCTTACCTTCTTATATATTATCTGTTTATTATGTTTCTTAAGAATTAATTGGGGAGTAAAAATTATAATGTTTCCATTAATTTATTATAATGGAATTATGTGATTACTTCTGTGTAGGGGTACAAAAGACACAAAGAGATACCACCTAAAATTAAGTTATATAGTCTTTTAACTTCCATATAAAATGGTATATTTGAGTTATAAGAAATTCACATTATAATAAAATAGGGTTCTAACTCTTGTTCTTTTACAATGCCAGAATTTTATAGGGAATATACCCTAGAATAAACATTAAAAAAAAATAAAAACAACTATTTTGGTTAATGAACTGGAAGTAAAAGAGGCTTCGACAAATGAGAGAAATATTGTTTAGTCCTAAAGACTTTCACAGTTTCATTAGAGATCAGTTTCTCATAGTGAGTCTGACAAAAAAGAAGTGGGAAGAAGACAGGTATGATATTACGGACAAGATATCCTCCAACTCCCTGAACTTCAACTGAACATACAAGAACCCAGGCATGGTTGATCATATTATTCAGATCATCCAATAAACAATGGATTTAGAAAGATTAAAATGTTGATAAAATAAATACTGAACTATTGATCAAGCACACCAGGGTCCTGTAAACATGAAAGCAAAACTTAAAACTCACATGTGAGCAGTCCCAAACACAATGTAACATGATGAGAAAGGCTTTGCTTACTACTAGTGTCACAGATACAAGGTTTTTTGGCTTGCGAATCTTGTATTTCCCTATCAGAAAAGTTCTCTAGGGACGCCTGGGTGGCTCAGTTGGTTAAGCGCCTGTCTTCGGCTCAGGTCATGATCCTGGAGGCCCGGGATCGAGTCTTGCATTGTGCTCCCTGCTCGGTGGGAGGCCTGCTTCTCCCTCTCTCGCTCTCCCTGCTTGTGTTCCCTCTCTTGCTGTGTTTCTCACTGTCAAATAAATAAAATCTTAAAAAAAAAAAAAAAAGAAATTCCTTCTTAAAAAAAAAAAAGAAAAGTTCTCTAAATCTAATATTGGTTACTTTACATGACAAAAAGGAAGATCACTAGATTTTTAGCTGCCATTCTTTAGATCATTAAAGTATTCACTTAGGTGATAATAAGGATTGAACCATGATTGATAGAATCTCATTTGGGGATGCCCTGAAAGAAGTTTTAGTTCTGAAATTATAGAATTGTCCTAGAAACTATCACTCAATACTTTTTAACAGCAAATTCCTCTGAAATATTATGATATGGACTCATACTTCTTACTTTGTATGTGTTTGTTCTGGAATTGAGAAAAAATTCTTACTTTGTATGCTCTTGTTCTGGAATTGAGGAAAAATTACATATCTTCGATTAAGACAATTGCAATTATTTTTTTCTGCTTATTTTTTCAATGGTTGATCAATAACATCTTTGTACTATGTCACTTAGTAATTGCATCCTGTGATATGTCCTGGCTCAGTCAGGTGTGAGATGTGCTGGTTTTATCTCTCCAAAGAGCTTGATGTGTTTGTCAAAAAACCCATAAGTTATAGTAAAACCCTAGACACATTGTAAGTATTCACAAAATAATTGGTTTACTGGCAATTTCTAAAGTAATTTTTATTTAGTTGAAAGATGTAGGTCTCAAAATTTAATTTGCATAATACTTTTATGTTGTTGTTGTTTAATTTTGAAGGAAAGTAAAGTTAATGGTATAAAATCATTAAGTCA
This sequence comes from Spilogale gracilis, assembly GCA_004023965.1. NCBI lineage: Eukaryota > Metazoa > Chordata > Mammalia > Carnivora > Mephitidae > Spilogale > Spilogale gracilis. The sequence goes on from PITA01021345.1 coordinate 17,231, forward strand.
CATGATTGGTAAGTACAAATACAAAAAGAAAAGTATTAAAATTTAATAAATATTACTAATAAAATCATAAGTATTTGCTCAAATCTCATAGAAGAAACAAAAATTATTATTGCTTAACAGCTGCTAGTTTTATAATATAAATAGTTGATTTCTTCAATATCCAAAAAATATTTGCTGCGTATCTACCTTGTCAGCCATTGTGGTATGTACTATGGAAAATCTAAAGATAACTAAAATATCACAAATCAATATTTATAATTTTAGGATATATAAACCTTATGTACAATATATATTCAAATTATAATGTAAGGACTACAAATGTAGTTAAATGTTGTTTTAATAACTCTAGGCAAAAAAGACAATATACAAATACCATAATTTTAAACAAAAATGCTTTCCTTACTTAATATATGTAAAATAAATTATTTTGTGAAAGAATGGTGAATGAACTACATATATCCACAGAGTAGTATATAATGGTGCTTTGAAAGTTTGGTAAGTTCCCCATCTGAATGAATTGGAGAAGGCTCCATGGTATCCTACTAAATAAAGGAGATTAGAAAACAGTAGCATAAAATCTCAATCTAATTGCAAATATATAGAATATGTGTGTGTATGTGTGTTTGTGTGTGTGTGTGTTTGTGTGTGTGTGTAAGCCAAGTAGAAAATTTTCAGGTGTTCCTCAGGACTTCTAGCCTGTAAGGGTCACATTTATCTTTAAGATTTAGTTGAAATCAGCTAAAAGACACATCATCATCTCATGGGACTTAATAACAAACAGGCGATCTTCCTAACATCTCTTGAGAATTCTAAAGGTCTCACATCTTGCCTGGTGACAGCTGCTCTTACTAACCCCTCTGCCTCTCTCCATTTCTAACCCCTGCATGTGCAGCATCATGTATCTCTCCTCTCATTCCCAGATATGGCTCCCCTTCCTCCATTATTCCCAAAGAACCAATTAAATAAGTCTCTGTGAGCTAAATGCTATGAAAACCTGAGGAGGTAGAGAGATGTTACTCTGCAACAGAGGACAGAATTAAATATAAACCTGAATATTGTTCCTCCTCATTTTTCAAAGTCACTTGGGCACTGAGTGCTGATAATGAGTGTGTCACCCTTATTTTTTATGATGTTATTTATTTATTTTTTGAAGGGGGAGGGACAGAGAGAGAGAAGGAGGGAATCTCAAGAAGACACCCTGCTGAGAGCACAGCCTGATGCAGAGCTCAATATCAGGACCTTGAGGTTACCCTGAGCAAAAACCAAGAGTCAGACACTTAACCAACTGAATACCCAGGCAACCCAGAGTGTGTCTCCTTCTTATTCTCCATTTAGAGCTCTGGCTTCTTGTCATCTTGCAGCGCTTCCTTCTCTCCTTCTTGGCTAACAGTGTGAAAAGCAAACATTCCTCACAGTTTTTTATTCAGAGAAACTGAGCTTTCTCAAGTTCTCAGCTGTAACTAGAATGCTTATCTTTCTGAATCTGAGTATATTAATGTTTCTCACATTCTCCAATATATAGCAGCACAAAGAACATTGACATTCCATTTATGTCTGTGTCATGGAGCAACTCAAATTTTGAGCCCAGTTTCTTCATCCTAAAGGGAATATCACCACCTTTGTTTCCTGAATCACTGTTGGAAGAAAGGAAGCAGTTACAATGAGAAAGACAGAGATATCTTTTTAACTTCTAGCATTGATTTTACTTCCCACTATAGTATATGTGGAAATGAACAAAAAATTCAGCCATGATGATATGATTAAATGTTATTTTGCTTACCTGAATTATCATTTGTACATGTATGACTATTGTAACTTAAAATCAGTAATAAGAAAAATCAGACTGAGACATGAGATGTAAAAAGAGTAAACCCTTCACACAATCTTAAAAAAAAAAAAAACAACAAAAAAGCAAAACAAAGCAAAACAAAAAAAAACCCTAGCATTCACAGCTTTTATTTTTCCCCTCAGCAAATTTAGATTAGAGTTCAACATTTTATTCCTTATAGAAAATCTGGTTTTCACTGCTGGGCATTATCAGATTCTTTCTTATCTCAAGCTACCCTTCAATTAACATAAACATAACACCTTGAGTGTTGAGGAATACAATACATTGGGAAATAAAAAAAAATAAGTAATTCTGTTTACTCATTTAAAATGTAGAACTACTTGAGAACATCTCACTCACTGATATGAATGATGGTGGTCTATTAGAAACCAAGGTTTTGAAAACAAAATATTATATATATTAAGTGCTTGAAATTTTTGACTTAGATAAAACTTTCAAGTCTTCATAAATATGGAACACTTTTGAAAACATTGGGTCCTTCTTAAATTATAAGTAAAAAACTCTCTCTGAAACTCAAGGTAATTAGTTTTTTTTTCTTTTTCTGTTCTACCTCCTGAACCATTAAATTAGTTTTCGCAATTTTAAGACTTGTAAACTTACCATTTCAGTCTGTCTACCAGACAGTTTATTCCTTCAAGACAGGGACCATGGCTAAGTCACTTTTGTGTTTCTGTTGTCTGTCATACCCCTGAATCAGGGTGAACACTGCATGTATGCTTATTGGACACATACATAAGTACCATAGTCCACTCAGTGTGTATTCTGAAAAGTGCTTTCTTTTCCTTAATGTTGGTTGATAACGGGCATATAGTTATTCAATTTCCTTCAACTACTCCCTTATTTTCCATGTCTCTCATATTCTGCTCTGAGAAATAAATAGTTCAGTGATTACCTTTTACATTTGATGAATGTTAGCAAAAATCTTGATTATTCAAAGCAAAAAAAAGTAAATAAATGTATGCCAGAATTTTCCTGAATTATTATATCAATTCTTGATTAACTTTGTAAATATTCATTAACCTTAGAGGAAAAAATATAAAATTTTGATATGTCAGTTCAGTTGGGTTTTGAATAATAACTGTACCTCACAAATATCTTCCCAGAGATGACTTTTATAGGAGCTAAATATAACTGTGAAAGAAAAATAGAAAGATGTTCCTGCATAATCTTAATCGTGAGCCAGCTGCCATTGTGTTGACCTAAATTCAAATACTTTCAAATATTATTTAACTTTGTATTCCTTCATTTATGAAATCAACTGGTAAAACTATGTGAAATCATGATCATACATAACAGATCAAATGTTCTACTTAATGTTAGATGATATTACTAACTACTTTGCAAAATCGCTAGTGACACCATGGCCTGAAGAGGTCATGTGTACAAATCTTGAAGCTCTTCTTCTGTTCATCAGTCTTAATCCAGTCCTCATTAAAATATACAAACAGGGACGCCTGGGTTGCTCAGTGGTTAAGCCTCTGCCTTCAGCTCAGGTCGTGGTACCGGAGTCCCGGGATGGAGCCGAGCCCCGCATAGGGCTGCCTGCTCTGCGGGAAGCCTGCTTCTCCTTCTCTCACTCCAGCTGCTTGTGTTCCCTCTCTGGCTGTGTTTCTCTCTGTAAAATAAAGAAAACCTTAAAATAAATAAATAAATAAATAAAATAAAACATACAAACAAAAATCCTTGAATATGCACAGTGCCATGAGAGAAACTGGCTGTAAATTGATTACAGTCTAAGAATTGTTACTGAATATAGTTTTCTTTGTTGATATTGTGCCTTCCATCCCATTTCCATAAATGACTGAAAGCATTTTATGCAAAAATTTCATGCACCCTATTCTGAAAAAATAAAAACATGTGCAATTTTCATCTTAGATCCCATAAATAAGATCTCTAGGTCTAGACAGATATATGCTATCTCTATCACTTTGTCCCATAATCACAATCAATTATTATATTGTATTTATAAATAATTACATTTTATGTTTTAATGTGAATATTAATATAAAAGAGTATTTTAGCATAATACTTAATTTTAGAGGTTTTTACAGTTTACAAGAAAAAAATGGCCATTATTCTGAGATCCCTTTGCAAATGTTTTATTAACACCATTTTTTAACTAAGAGTCAAAATACAACATTTGGTGGAATTATTCCAGATAACTTTGCTGGTAGTAAAGAGAGATTACCCTAAAACCAGTTTTTCTATTTTCAAATCCAAGTCAAAGTGCATGCATTTATTGTGTTCATTTGTGTGTGTTTCCATATTTGATGAAACCATGAATTGATATATTTATTCAACCAAATACATATACTGAGATAATTATAAAGTCCTCTAAGATCTGGAAGATATTTCCTTATCTTAGTTGATCCCACTTTTCAGCTTATACTTGCACTAGTAAACCAACAAACATCGACCCTTTGACCAGCACAAATATAGAGAAGTTCATGCATACATAAAATTTTGTTATATTTTATTTACTGTTTATTCTTTTGTAAGGACACATTACCTTACCTTCAGGGAGATTAATTATGATAGTAGAGAAACAGAGGAAGCTATATGTCATTAATTAATTAATTAATTAATTAATATTAATTTATTATAGAAACATTATTTTTAGAAAATGTAAAAAGACATACAAAATAATAGTTAAGTAAAATAACAGAAGAATTAATGGTGTCTGGAGAAGTCAAGAAGTTTTTCATCTAAAGATCGCAGAATTACAGCAATTGAGTTTGTGGGATTGAGGGTAGTAAGATGGTAGGGCATTTTAAGCAGGTTGAACAATGTTTACTTCCTACAAATTGCTTTAGGACATGCGCTAGGACTTATTAATTTAATTTTACAAGAATTATGAATAATTTTTTTCATATAATACGAGCTCAATAATTTTTTTAAATAAAAGTATTGTTCAATTATTCTTCATTGGTTTAGAGAAGAATAACTATTTTCTAATTTTACAATTAGAAATAAGCATCAGATAAAAAATAAAGTAGGGGCGCCTAGGTGGCTCAGTTGGTTCAGCGACTGCCTTCAGCTCATGTCATGATCCCGGGATCGAGCCCCACATCGGGCTCCTTGTTTGGCCGGAAGCCTGCTTCTCCCTCTCTCACTCCCCCTGCTTGTGTTCCCTCTCTGGCTGTGTTTCTCTCTGTCAAATAAATAAAATCTTTAAAAAACAAAATAAAGTACTTTAGGTCATTGGAACGTAAGAACAGATACACACTAATCTGAAGCCTAACTAATTACTGGAAAGAAAGAGTTTGTGAATGTCCATATAGACTCACAACACATAATTTAGAGGGTAACTTTTAGTGTAGTGGAAAGTTCAGGCAGGACAAAGCCACACTGCTGTGTATGAATCTCATCTGTTCCACCTAGCTTTGTAGATTTGGGCAATTTAATAACTGTGCCTCAGCTTCCATGTCAGTATATCTGGGTTAATAAAAATAGCACGAACTCAAACAGTTTTTGTGAGGATTTAAAGTGTTAATACACAAAAAGCTATAACAGTGTCTGTCGTCTAGTAAGTCCTAAAGAAAATTCAACTGACAAAATGAAGATTTATGGCCTTTTTTAATAACTAAATTCAGAAATTCAACCCATTTATTTCAAGTCTACTTTAATACATAGTGGTTTTATATTTTGTATATTTTAACACAGATTTGCAAGTATCCCATTGTTATCCTCTACAAAATAAAGCAGATGTGTCTAATACAAAGCCATTTCAGCTGGAAGAGATACTCTGTGGATCACTTTGATTCCATTAGTAACCATATCAAAAGATAGATTTGAATTCAGTTTGAATTGTGTTATTACATTATTTTGAAAAGTGTGAAGATACATGAAATCATTGGGCTGTTCTTGGGGGATTACAGAAAATTACATTCTGCTTTCAAAAAAAAAGCACAATTTATTTTATAATAGTTATTATTTTTAGTACCTATTTTTTCCAAGCTTATATGTTATTTTCCTTTAATACTTACTAAATTAACAACTTATTTTTTGTCTGTTTCTTCATTCAAATTGCCTCAAGAGTCCAGGGACTTTTCTTATATCTTTCAAAGTACTGAAAATGTTTACCTTGTGAGTCTGTAGCATAAGAAGGGCAAAATCCTCTTATTAAAAGAAAATGTTGTTGTCTATGGAAGAGTCACTAATTAGGAATATCATAAAAATCATATTGATGTGCACTATCATCAGAGACATTAATAGTGTTTTTTACCATATCTCAGATTAGTATTTTTTACTAGGCTAAGAACTATAAAAGTCTCCAGAGACACTACATATGCCATTTATGTGCATATAATTTTGTTAAATATTAATATTTGTGACAGGATACTAAATGATACAACATTCATATTAGTGTTATCTATTTGTATGTTATATATGATAACTTGAATTGCATTTCACTCATTGTACTAGGCTACATTTTTTGCATAAATGTTTATTTCTTAGTTTCCTACTGCATCATATGGAGAATAGAATTGATAACTCTTAAAATTATGGACTGTACTATTTTTAAATTTCTATCACGGAATAATTATGGCCACTTTTTTTCCTTCAGGTTTAAGATAAAAAAGAAGGCCTACTTTAAAATAATTACCTGCAATTTTGACTTGACAAAGATGTCAAAGCTTATTTCCTTTCTTACAGTTCTTCTAGTGGTGTTCTGGATTAAGAGTAAAATGTTTTGATGTGATATCTACGGTCATTGCATTTCATGTCTAGGATGATATAATTATGAAAAGTAAAGCTTAACTTAGGGAAGAGGAAAAAAAAGACCTGAATTAGGTTTGTTTTTTTTTTGTTTTGTTTTTAACATTCCCTTTTTTTAGAGAAAAATAGGGTGCGGTAACAATGGCTTTCTTTTTCCATTGCTTAAAATGAGCTGTTCGTTATTAGCACAAATCTCTCATTCAGGCTCTTCAGCATTGGTGCAGACTTTTCCAGTGGAATTATAAAAATTACACAAACCATTGCTCTGACATTACATACACTACAGTCTAGTATAATCTATTTATTTTTCAATTGAGATATAATTGAAATATACCATTGTATTTTTTTTGGATATACAACATAATGATTTGATATATATGTATATTATAAAATAATCACAACAAATTTAGTGAAAATCCATAGCCATACAGTTCAAATTTTTTTCCTGTTAAGAGAATTTTTAAGATCTACATTTTAACAATTTTCTTTTTTTTAAAAAAAAAAAAATTATTTATTTATTTGACAGAGAGAAACATAGCCAGAGAAGGAACACAAGTAGGAGGAGTGAGAGAGGGAGAAGCAGGCTTCCCGCTGAGCAGGGAGCCCATGTGGGGCTCAATCCTAGGTCTCCAGGATCATGACCTGAGCCAAAGGCAGTCGCTTAACCAACTGAGCCACCCAGGCGCCCCTTAACAATTTTCAAATAAACAATGTAGTATTGTTAATTATAGTCACTGTGATGTATGTTATATCCCCAGAACTTACCTTCAGATTCTTTCATAAAATGCAAATCTCTGGCTTAATATTTGGCATTATGGAATAACAAGTAAATTTGTTCATGTATTTTTAATAAACATGGCTGACAAAAGTCAACATCTATGTCATTTTGGCCAATAAATGATCAAAGTCATGCATTCTGTATTTGAAATTAAAATGAAATTGAAATTAAAATTGAAATTAAAATGAAACATGAATATTGTTCTGGATGAACATTGTTCTGAAATATGAATAATGTTCTGGAACATTTTCAGATCCTGAAACTTTAGAACATATACCTCAAATAATTTAGATGTGTATATTTCTGTTACACTTAAAAGTGAGCTTAAACTAGGTTAATTGGCAAAATATCAGAAGCCACATCCATGATAAGTATTTAATAGTAAAACAGAAATAATAAAAACACATAAAAATAATAGATTGTATTTTAAATAATTCTGAAACATTTAGAAATTTCATCTTCATCTCTACCTTCTCTTGTTTATATTTGAATCCTTTCTATCTAGAATATTATTCTAGAATGTATTTTATATGTAACGTGAAGTAGAAATACAATATTATACTTATATTTTTTCTAATTACCAGATTTTCCTAGGGTTAGCAGAAAGCCTATCTTTAATAGGTTCTTAATATGAAAGATCACAATTGTTACATAATAAATTTGTAAAATTTGGAGTCTGTTTTTGAGTTTATAAATCATTTCAGCGTTTTAAGTTTCCACTAATGCCACTAAATAATTTTACATACTTTAGTTTTAATAGTATAATGCATCTCAAAAAAGTAAGTCTTCTCTCAGTTTTCTTTCTATCACAGTTTCTTGGCCATACTCTCCTGTTTATTTATCTATTTGGTTTATAAAATAAGTTTACCAAGTTTCTAATCAACACTAGGATTTAGATTTTTAACTGAAAAACAAATTTTAAGTTAATTTTGTGATATAGGTCATGTTTATAACAACAAAGGGTGGTATAACTTTGCATTTTCTAGTTTATTTTAATAAAATCATACACAAAAATAAATAAATAAAATTATATACTTTCATTAATATAATTCTCTTAAGTTTATTCCCAAAATAAAATGGACTTTGTGTGTTTTGAATGTTCATTAATTCATATTTTTGAAACGTCAAACAGTATTTAGGGTCCTGCCTCTTTGTACTAAATTAGTAGTGATCATTTATTTTCTCTCAATGTCCTTGAAGAAAGATTTTTCAATATAATTTAAGTTCTGCAATTAAAAATAATATCTATGTATTTTGAAACTAGAAATAGTGATATAATTTTTTAATAGTTTTTTTTTTTTTCTTAAAGATTTTATGTATTTATTTGACAGAGAGAGAGATCACAAGTAGGCAGAGAGGCAGGCAGAGAGAGAGAGGAGGAAGCCGACTCCCTGCTGAGCAGAGAGCCCAATGCAGGCCTCAATCTGAGGACCCTGAGATCATGACCTGAGCCCTGAGCCGAAGGCCGGGGCTTTAACCCACCTATGTGGGGCTGGATTTCAGGACCCTGGGATCATGATCTGAGCCAAAGGCAGACACTTAATGACTGAGCCACCCAGGTGCCTCTGCATTTCATTGTCTTGACCTTCATTAGGCATCCAGTGAATGGTTCAATGGCAAATGTTTGCAGCAAGTGTAAAATAATGGCAGTAACTGTAATAGTCCCTTCAACAGTTTCTGTGAAGAAATCTGCCCTTGCCCCACCTCCTTGGTTAGTTATTTTCTGAGTCTTACCCTTCAACTGTCACAGATTCCAAAACTAAACAAAAGTAAAAAAAAAAAATATTGTAAGGACTGTTAGACTGTCATAGCATGGTGGAGAAGGTTTTTGCTATTTTACATTACACAATTTGGTATAATTTGTGTCAATTAGTTCTTCTGGTATGGAACTTAGAGAGAAGAAAAAGCAGATTGACTTTACTAATGTGATTGATTTTACCTGAGATTCTGACTTGAACTTGACAGTAGTTAGGTTTGATTCCATTGTTTTCCTTAGCTATTGGTTGAGATCTGCACTCAGTGTAGACCCGTACTGAATGAAGGTGAGGTGAGAGGAATGTTTTTATATTGTATTCATAAAATTAAAAGCCTTCCAGACGTAGGAATGCCACTATAAACTCATTCTACTAATGTAGATACAATTTCATTTATTTGTGTAGATCTAAGTTAACATATGGTATAGATTTTCCTTGGGCATGAAGGATTTCCTTCAATGTTTCTTGCAGTACAAGTCTTGTACTAATGAATTATTTAGACTATCTGTATAAGTTTTTATTTCACCTTTGTTCTTTTAAAAAAAATACTGTCTACTGATAAAGAATTCTAGATTAACAATTTGTTTTACGTTCTTTTAATGCATTAAAGAATATTGCTGTGTTGTACTCTGGCTTGAACTGTCTCAAGAAAAATATTGTTATTTTTGTCTTTATTTCTCTGTACATACAATGTTTTTTTTCCTCTACATACTTTTAAAATATCCTCTATTTATTTTTGAAAACTTTGCCTAATCAATGCTTTTGTGAAATTTTCTCCTTGGGTGCCTGGGTGGTTCAGTGGGTTAAAGCCTCTGCTTTTGGCTCAGGTCATGATCTCAGGTCCTGGGATCCAGGCCTGCCCAGGGCTCTCTGCTCAACAGGGAGCCCACTTCTTCCTCTCTCTGCCTGCCTCTCTGCCTACTTGTGATTTCTCTCTCTGTCAAATAAATAAATAAAATCTTTAAAAAAATTTTTTTTCTCCTGTTTCTTGTGTTTGGAGCTCTTTGAATTTTTGGATCTGTAGGTTTATAATTTACAACAAATTTGAAAAACAATTTCAACCATCATTATTTCTCCTCCTTTTCTTCTCTTTCTTTCTTTTTTTCTTTCTTTCTTTCTTTCTTTCTTTCTTTCTTTCTTTCTTTCTTTTTTCTTTTTTTCTTTCTTCCTTTCTTCCTTTCTTCCTTTCTTCCTTCTTTCTTTCTTCTCCTTCTCCTTCTTCACCCTTACCCTTCAGAAGGACTACAATTATACATATATTGGCTTAGCTTAAAGCTGTTCTACAGTTCACTGATATTCTATTTTTGTGTGTGTTTCATTTCAGAGAATCTGTTGTTATGCTCTCAGGTCTATTATATTTTTTTCCTAAAAGTCTAATTTGCTGTTAATTTCATGCAGTGTTTTTTTTTTTTTTTTCAGCACATGTTAGTTTTCAGTTATAGAATTTTGATTTGTCTCTTTCTTTAATGTCCCATTTAACAAATTAAATTATTTCTGTATTTCTTCAACATATGGGATACATTTATAATATAGACTTAATGTCCTTATACATTATTTCTATTATCTGTCATTAGTGAATTTTTGGATTAATAATTTTTGTTGCTTTTGTTTACTGTAGGTTATAATTTCTGGTTCCCTCATGCCTTGTAATTTCTTATTGGATGTCCAAAATGAGAATTTTACCTTGATAGATTTTTTTATTAACTATTAAATATTCTGAAGCTTTGTTATGGAACACAGTTAATTAGAGACAGTTTGATTCTTTTGAGATTTTGTTTTGAAGCATTTTTTAGATGAATCCATAATAAATCTTAGTCTAAAGTTAATTTCTCCCTATCACAGAGGCAAGAATCCTATTTGTCTAGTGAATTATGAAGTTTTCTGTAGACAATGGGAGTATATTCTTTCCCTAGTCTTATATGAACTGGAGACACTACTCACTCTCATCTTCTCAGTTGATTTATTTTTTGTGGCCATCAGTAACAATCAATAACATCCTTACACATGCCCTGACTACTGTTCAACTGAATAGTTGAACACTGTAAAGGTCTCCAAAATTGTCTGTGCATGATTCTGCTCTTTGTTCTGCAAACTGCAGGTATCTTGGATTCTCTAGACTCCCAACTCCATATCTTCAAGTCAGAGACTTCTTTTTTTTTTAAAGATTTTATTTATTTATTTGGAGGAGAGATATTACAAGTAGGCAGAGAGGGAGGCAGAGAGAGAGGAGGAAGCAGGCTCCCTGCTGAGCAGAAAGCCCGATGCAGGCCTCGATCCCAGGACCCTGAGATCATGACCTGAGCGGAAGGCAGAGGCTTTAACCCATTGAGCCACCCAGGCGCCCCAAGTCAGAGACTTCTATGTTCTCTCTGAGTTCCCCCTTCATTTGCCAGGGCCTGAAAATTTTGTTTATGCTGAAGTCTGGAACAATTATAAAGTTCACATTTCCCCCACTTCTTTCTCAGAGATTACTGACCCTCATTACCCAATGACTAATGCCTGAGATATGTTAATTTTATATTTTAGCCCAGTTTTTAAGTTAGTCTAGTCAAAAGGGTAATTTGGCTCGTTAACACTCCATCTTGGTTAGAAGCAGTAGTGGTGTGGACTTACTATCTATGATAGGTCTATTCACTACTGAAATCTTAAGAGAATCCATGAAATACCCACTTTATCAGCATCTTGAGACTATAGTGGACACCATTTTCTTCATCTATATTGTCTAAGATTATGGGGGAGTCTTGACTTTCTGCTATATAAGCCCTTGTCAATTATATGCTTGAGCCAGGTTTTATCATCACAAATGTTAATTTTTAATTTTTCAATAATGTTGCAAAATAGTTGTTAAATATGACCATTATAAAAATAATATATTATGTAACATAATTAAGCATGATATTAAAAGCATATGTAATAAATGTTGAACACTCACCACTTACTATATTTTGCTCTGAGGTTGTTGGAGTTTATCTGTATGATGGAAATGCTTGATAGTAGTGTTCTAATGTGCATTTCTTCCCACCTTCATGTCCAGTGACAGAACAGTAATAGCTCAAAATCAGCCATGATGTGAGTATTTATACTATAGGAATCAAGAAATACTAACTCAGTGTTTACTTTTATTTGTGCAGACTTCAGAAAAAAATGTTAATAATGCAAATTAAATTTAAAAGTGTATCATATTGGGGCATCCAGGTGTGGTTCTGTTGGTTAAGTGTTCAACTCCTGATTTCAGCTCAGGTTATGATCTCTAGGTTGTGGGATAAAGCCCCACATAGGATGTCACCCTCAGCTTGGAGTTTACTTGATATTCTCTTTCTCTCTCTTTCTTTCTCTTTCTGCCCCTCCTCTGGCTCATGCTGTCTCTCTGTCTCTTAAATGACTAAATAAAATCTTGAAAAAAAATAATGGGTGTCATATTTGTAGACAGTAAGAATGAAAAATACCTCTCAAAATTTTCAGGGAATAGCCTTCCAGCAATTGAAAAGTGTGCTGTTGATTTTGTTTACATTTATACTTAGTCCTGTTAAAGAAGAAGCCTCCAATTCACAGTTTAAAAGGACAGTTTTATGAAGAATGATATCTGAAATACATCATTCTTTTTTATCAAGTTAGCCAGAGATTTTTAATCTTTGTGTATAAAATATATGGTTCTGCAATTTACTTTGATTTTGAGACAATATAAAATCAATCTACGCCTGTATCTTTGCTCCCAAGATTTTTACTACATAATTACTTTAATTTGGCTTTCGAATTCCATTTTGTGGTATGTAAAACATGTTCTACACAATTTAGCTTAAAACATGTAGATATATGTCTCTAATTCATTTCCTTGTATAAAGGTTTATTTTCTTAAATATTTAATGGGATATTAAAACTCTCAAGTAAAAACTTCTGACATGCATTTGCCTCTGGTTAATAATCAGGTAAGCATCTCAATAGTTCATTTTGTAATTTAATAGAATAGGGTTTATGTCTAACTCCTGAAGGGATTTAGAAAAGATGAATTGCTTATTTTGTATTTCTTTGGAAGACCAATAAATGTAGTTTTAGGTGTTCCAAAACAAAAGACGGTAATTCCTGAGAATAATTGCTCTTTTCTCAAAACTAATATGTGGTTTAATTTGCCATGTATTTCAAGATTAAAAATCTGTATCATAGATCTTTTCATAATTAAAAGTAGTCATTATTCACTGAGCTTGTTGATCAGGTACCATGTGCAGATTTCCACTCCCATGTTAAGGATATACACTTGACAGAGAGAGCCTCTTTCCAGGTTTGTATATTCCTGTGAGGAGAGAAATGAAATGCACTTAAATATAACTAAAATTTTATTAGGGCAATAGTAGTTGCAATTGGAACACAGAAAAGGATGTCTTAATATTCACTTTGAGAGTTGCAAGAAAGTTTGCAATGCATTTGACATTTTCTTTCCTCAATGATATTTAATAAGCATAGCTAGGGAAATCTCGGGATTTTTCTATGTGAGAACACAGGGGGAAAAACAGCAGAGAAAATATGTATTTTTTTCTTAAATTATATAGCATCATCGTATACTGCCCCCTCCCACCACAGGGGCTCAGGGTATAGTCATTGCAGAGACAACTGCCTTCTAGACAAAGAATGATCAGGTGAGTGAGAAAGGGTTTTCATCCAGATCACTGCTGCAGACTGGGAAAATGAGTAGAATAATGGCAGTGCCCACTATACCTTAGGAAACTACATTTAATAGCTCAATCTATGGTGAACTTAGAAACATGTTATCTAAGATTTCTGGAAATCGCAGATAATACATGCAGTAAGAAAAGCATATGTATAAAAATGTTTACTTCAGTGGAGTTCCCACTTTATTTTTTTAGAGAGAGAACAAGAGTGCATGGAGAGGAGGGAAGGGGCAGAGGACAAGACAGAGAGAGAAACTTAAGCATGCTCCATGCTCAGCACAAAGCTCAACATAGGGCTGGATCTCAGGGCCCTGAAATCATAACCAGAGCCAAATCAGGAGTTGAGTGCTTAACTGACTGAGCTTCCCAGGCATCCCAGTGGAATTTCTGTCTTTAACAAAATTAATTAAGAAACTGAAAGTTGGAAATTATTCTTGGGACACAAATCTTGAAGTATACAACTCTTCAGGCTTCATAAATTATTGAAATAAAACACACAATCCTTGACAATAGTGTAAAACAATGTAAAGGGTAACAATAATCACTTTATCTAACATGGTGTCAGTGTGGAGAATAGAAATTCAAACTGAACTTATATACTGACACTCTATGAAAGCTTTTACTGAGTAAAAGGTATAATGAAAGTATTGTGGGGGTGCCTGGGTGGCTCAGTTGGTTAAGCAACTGCCTTCGGCTCAGGTCATGATCCTGGAGACTCGGGATTGAGCCCCACATCAGGCTTCCTGCTCGGCGGGAAGCCTGCTTCTCCCTCTCTCACTCCCCCTGCTTGTGTTCCCTCTCTTGCTGTGTTTCTCTCTGTCAAATAAATAAATAAAATATTAAAAAAAAGAAAGTATTGTGATGGGTACATTTTAATAGGAAGACATAATTTTGGACTTCAACAAAATTGGATTAAGTTCTAATTCTGCCTCCTTATAAGTTTAGGACTCTAAGAACATGCATTCTCATCTGTAAAAAAGATACAGTAATTTTATTCACAACTGTATTGTGGATTAAATTACATAGATTTATATATAAAGTATTAGTGCAATGAACAATTAACTAGCACCAGAACCATATAGGAGTGAACTAAATGAAAACTTTTACTTTGGGATCTATATTATGCCATAATGTCAGAAAATTCATTTTACATTGCAACAACCTGCATTGTATTTTTGGCACTTTTTTTATTCTCCAAAAATAACTGAATATTTTTTATTCCCCCCAAATAACTGAATATTTAGGAGATTTGTTTAATAATTTGATATTCTTTTTAATAGTTAACCCTAAATTAGGGCAAAAATTTTATTTATCTCTTATCCCTTTCTGATAACTATGCTAGCTCTCAAAATAACTTACACATTTCAGTATTTTATAGGTAGAAATAGAAATATTCATTAAACATCATAGTCACTAACTTATGCATCACACACACCTCATTATTTAATAATAATGTACTGACTCTGTACTCTGCACCAGACACTATGATGAGTGATTAAAAATTTAAAATAATTAAGACACAGTATGTGACCTCTAGATTGCTGACATGGTACCCAGAGACCTTCACACACATCATTGCTGGATTATAAGGGTTATAGTAAATGCATAGTGGTGATATTAAAAAAATGGGGGGGCTAATGATTAAAGACTGTAAGTAGAGAGATAATATAACAGCTTTAAGAATAACATACTAGAATTGTATTTTCTGCAATGACATGGAATTAAGTGTGGAATCAAGGAAAGTATCTTGGGATCCTAACAAGAAAAGGAAGGTACAAGTACAGTAATAACCAAAACCTGTACCTAAGTTATCCATAAAATAAAATTTGAAGGGAGCCGGGTTTTTCAGTGGGTTAAAGC
>PITA01021346.1:0-10734 GCA_004023965.1 Spilogale gracilis
GTCTGTTTCTCTGTTTTTGTGCCAGTACCATGCTGTCTTGGTAATCACAGCTTTGTAATAAAGCCTGAAGTCAGGTAATGAGATGCCCCCAGCTTTGCTTTTCTTCTTCAGCAATTCCTTAGCGATTCGGGGTCTTTTTTGGTTCCATATAAATTTTAGGATTGTTTGTTCTAACGTTTTGAAGAATGTTGGTGGAATTATTTTTAAAAAATATTTTTTGTTTAAAAAACAAACAGATGAATCATCCAAATTTAATAAAATTACATTTACAAATATTAATAAGGTTTCAAATTACACAATTTAGTAAGTCTATTGATATATTTCCTAAGTTTCTCACATAGTAAATAAGAAAAGAAACCTATAGCGAAACCCATTACCTTGGCCATCACATTGTAATTCAAGCCTCTGTATCTCTATTATTTAAAAAAATGATAAATAGGTCTCTAGGAATCAGTAATAAAAAGGAGATGAGAAGGCATATACTTTGTACCTATAGATTAATCATATTCAAATTTTACTGTGATCTAGCCTTCACTAAGAAATTGTGGCAGGGTCAAGTGATGGCTTTATAGAACTATCATTGACCATCCAGTTTAAAAAATTACCAAAGGGTAAAATCCCTGTTTTGTTCTCTCTTTCTTTAGCTATGAAACACGCTGGCCTCATAGCAGACCTGAGGAGAATGGGTGGGAGTTATACACTGGCTTCAGGGAAAGCCCTTCATGAAACTACAATTTCTTTCATTATTAATACAGAAAAATGTGCAGTTGGATGTGCAAAAATAAATATTTTGTTAGCATTTTATTGGAACTTATTTATAAAAAGAAGTTTCTGGAACTTGAGGAAAAGTTCATCAGCATTCTTCTCCACAAAAATAGCCATAGATAGTCAGGATGGTAGCTTCCATTCCAGTGTTCATTTGCTGAATTAACTTGAATCAAAGTCACAGCTGACATTTGGATAGCACTTTACAGTTTATACAGCACTTCCATATGTATGAAGAGATTTGTCATCTACATCACAGCCCTTGAAGGAAGTGTGGCTATATAAAGTTGACAGATGGGAACCTGATTCCCATGATAAGTGAATCTGTGATGATTCCCACCACAGATAAGTGAAACCATGTGATAGGGAAGTTTGGAATTGCTTTGGGCCATGGAGCAGTTGATAGCAGAGCTGGTATTCAGAAGTGGGTCTTTTACTCTTAGGCCCACTTCTCCATAGCTACTTCTCCAAATGCTTTAAAAATAAAGCACTTGGCACTATGCCTTGGATGTAATACTAGCACAACAAATGATTGCTATCATTAAAGGAACCAAAATGATACACTACTTTAAGAAAGAACCATGGCTAAAACTCTTTCACTGGCATCAGTATGGAATACAGATCTCTCTCTAACTCCATCCCAATACAGAACAATCCCTTGAGTACCCCATCACTTCCCAGGGATGTATCTTCTACTGCCTAAGCTCTAGGAAGAAGTGTGTGGCCACAGTAGGTTTTTCAGTTATTCTGCCAACTTACTTTGGGAATAATCCTGGTTTAGCCAAGAAAGAGCAGATTCTGACCTGCTTGCCATTATATAGTCTGTTATGCTTGATGTTTAGGTATACAGTTCTGAAAAGTCTATTCTTGAAAAGAATCATACTAAGAAGCTCACTTGGAGATTTTTTTGGGATGGAGCATGCTGAGGCCCAAAAATATAAAAATAGAAGTGATTAAAAAAAGAAAAAAACCTCCCTTTTCATCAATCCCTAACTCCCCCTCAAATTGAGAATGAGTCATAATAAGTCTTCCTCCTGACATGTACATTTTCCTCTTTTCTTACAGGTTAGCAAAACTTGATATTGGTTGTGAGGCTCACAATTCAACGTGAGTGGCATATACAGTTTCTAAATTTTTCATCTGAAATAAATATTTTTTCTCATTCAAGTTTTAAAGTTAGAGATTTCCCATTTCCCATCCTCAATCTCAATAATCCCTCTCCCCCCAACACTCACTATGTTTCTTTATGAGAAGATATATGACACCCACATCTCTGAGAAACTAATGCTTTTGTAGAACAATCAACTTCACTGAATAGTATGTGCCCCTATTTGATGTACTACTTAATTCTGACCACCCAAATCAGCTGCGACCAAAGGATGATTTTTAAGGGTAGACCTATATCATCATGAACCTAATCCTTTTTTTCCCAAAAGAATAATTAATATTAAAATATCTTAAGAAAGTCATAGACCAACTCATAAAGAGAGGAAAAACTCAAACCCCAAAAAGTTCTATGATTTTCCTAGAGGCAAATAAGGATTCTGTTTTTCCATTGGTAACTGTTAGCATTTGAAACCTGAACCACCAGGAAAAACTGTTTTTTTCTCCCAGATACAAAGTAGAAGGTGATAGATAGTACATTTTAACAAAATCATTAATTCAGACTCTGAATAAAATCCTCTTAGACACCACAGATAAGTGAAACCATGTGATACTTGACTTTCTCTACCTGGTTTATTTCACTCAGCATAATCTCTTCCAATCCAGTTGGAGGTAGGGAAATGAAGCATGAGAGACTTTGGATTCAGAAACAAACTGAGGGTCTTGGAGGGGAGGGAGTGGGGGGATGGGAGAGCCTGGTGGTTGGTACCGAGGGCACGTATTGCATGGTGCACTGGGTGTGGGGCATAAACAATGAATCTTGGAACACTGAAAAAATAAAATAAAAAAAAATCCTCTTAGACAAACCTAGAACTGCTACTTAGGAGATTTTATCTTGATGTTTAACAGAAAGTGGATGAATTTTTTGTCTTGAAACACATATGTGATTATAATATTTTCATATAGACAATGGTTATTATTTAGTTCTGTTTTCTAAACTTCTATTAGTTGTATTAAAGCCATTGATATCTCATATTATCAATGGCCTCTGAGAATCATTTTTTAATATTTTATTTATTTATCTGAGAGTGAATGGGAGGAGAAAAGAGGGGTAGAAGGAGAAACAGAATCCAAAGCTGAGCAGGGAGCCCAAAGTGGGACTCAATCCCAGGACCCTGGGTCATGACCTGAGCTAAAGGCAGATACTTAATGACTGAGCCACCAAGGCGCTGTAATTTTTACTTTTATATCTAAAATCAAATATTTCCTAAAAACCCCAAATATCTTACTAGTTCAAAACAATTGTGACACCTTTAAAAATGATTATGAGGGTCATGCTGAAGTAAAGAGTTAATATTTATATATACACTTAATACAAAAAAGAATAATCAGGCAAAGTATAAGATTAAGCTGTCCCTCTCATTTACATGGTCTTTTTTTCAATGTTATGGGAAAATAAGCACATATGACTAGAGAGCTACAGGAAGAAAACTTTCTTCTCTTATAATAATGTGGCTATTTACAAGCTGAGTAATGGCAAGGACTTCACAACCAAATGTTTGTGTTTAAGAAATAGGACACCCTGGGGCACCTGGGTGACTCAGTTAAGTATCTGACTCTTGATTTGACCTCAGGTTCTCAAGCTTCTGAGATCAAGCCCCAAATTCAGCTCCCCACTCAGCATGGAGTCTGCTTTCTCTTTCTCTCCCACTGCCCCCCAAAAATAAATAAATAAAGAGATAACATCCTAAAAAGAAAAAGAAACAGGACACCCTGAGTCAACAGAAGCTTATCTAGTGGATTTGCCTGTTTGCACATTTACCAAATCCCAACAATACTCTCGGTTCTATGTGTGATGACTCCATACATACAGAGCAAACTCTGTTTTGTGCCAGATGGAAAGAGAAACAAATTTAAGAAACATAAAAACACTTCGGGTAATTCTTAGGTTTGAAATACACCACTGGGTAAGGGACACTGGAATCCTTTTCTACACTCTCTTCACACAGACCTTAATAAAATATTTTTTATTTCAAAAGTGAGTAATCCTCTAATCAGATATTGAATAAATGTGCAAACAGGCAAATCCACTAGCTAAGCTTCTGTTGACTCAGGGTGTCCTGTTTCTTTTTCTTTTTAAGATGTTATCTCTTTATTTATTTATTTTTGGGGGGCAGTGGGAGAGAAAGAGAAAGCAGACTTTCTCTCTTCCTTTCTTCCTTCCTTCCTTCCTTCCTTCCTTCCTTCCTTCCTTCCTTCCTTCCTTCCTTCCTTCCTTCCTTCCTTCCTTCTTTCCTTTCTCTCTCCCTCCCTCTCTTCATTCCTTTTTTGCTTTCTCCCTTTTTGTTTCCCTTACTCTCTTCTTTCCCCCCCTCCTTCCCTTCTTCTCTCTCTTTCTGTCTATCTTTTGCTTCTCTTCATGTTCTAATTTGTTGTTCCTGAGATACTCATGAAGTAGTATAGTATCTCAGGAATTGACCATAAAAGCTGAAGAACATTTGGAAATATTAAACGTTCATTATACGATTAAATTTGTATATATGTAGGAATTATAGAGATAAGAGCCAGTTCAGTTCTTTCCTTAATTATATAGATCCAGCAATTATTTCCAGAGGTGATGAAAATCAAACTTTCTGGAGGTAATTTACATAATTAAATTAAAATATTTTGTAATATTCTAAAAATAATGGTGTCATACATGACACCATTTATGTTATTACATGACACCTATTATAGTATTTGATTATGAGCATGATTTCTGAATATAAGCATTGCATTAAAAATTCACTGACATTCCCAGTTAGTAAGGGCTTGCTTATTAGAATGAAGTTTCTACACACTAAAATGAATGAAAAAATATATATATAAATTACAAAATCCCAAGAAAAGTTGTTAACTTGATAGTGCTCTTTAGAACAAAAATTTTGTGATGATATTTTTTATAGCAATGAATTTCATCATTGTTTTGGAAAAAAGTCAAGAAAAATAGTATTTTTGGAATAAATATATAATATTCTGTGAGTTACATATTCTTTATTTTATTGCTTAGGAAATGCTTTTGCTGGTCCATAGCCTAATATTCAGACTTGTGTATTAATAAATAAGCTCAGTCATCAGTGATATTTTGATGACTTTAGTCACAAATAAGCAATAGGAACAATATTTGCACACTTTAAATTTTGATATTTTGAAGGTGTGCTTACCAAGGCAGGAGCATGAACACAGTAGAACATATTTAGAACATATTTAATAGTTTGTAAGATTAATCTTTGAGTTGAAAATATTTAGACATGCTACATGGGCCTCCATCTGTCTTCTTGCTCCATAGCCCCTGGAAATGTTTCAAGAACTATCTATCAGTTGAATATGTATATATACTTACAAAATAGTTATTGAATAGCATATTATTAGATATACTGTTCTATTCCATTAGGAGAACCTTAGCAATATGGATTTATAAATGATGTAGAGAAAACAAATGATGATATCCAAGAGATGCATATAATTGAACAACAATAATTTAGAATATGATATGTCCACAGCTTATATTAACTTCCACAGGAACTGAGTGAGTGTCCTCAAGGCCAAGATCTGGACGTAAATCCTGGGAGGCAGTCATTCTATCAAGCCTTGCTCAATAATCCATCCTGGCTTATAATTGGCTCCTTTAAGCTTGTCAGGCTCAGCAATTCATAAAGGCAGTAGATGAAACCTAGGCCTTCAGCTTAAATCCTCCATAAATAATTACAAAAAAATAAATGTTCCATGGTAATACTGCAGTTTACATAGCTTTGCCTGAAATAGAATTTATTTTTTCTATTGTCTGACTGGATTTATTTTGTTCTTTCCTTTTCCAATTAAGATACTAAATGTGAATGTATTGGAATTTGCAAGAAAAATGAAATTTCCTTTTTAAAAAATATTGAAAAATGGAATAACAAAGATCTGTTTGTCTTAACATTTCAAAAACAGCATTTGATGTGTCCAATATTTACTGAAGTAGTATAAAAAATTTATCTGTAGTCACTTATTTAGAAAACAGGAAAAATGGGTGACTATTTCACAATAGGACTCTCAGAAATTGTGGGATTCTTAAGGAATGAATGAATAAGAAGTAGAAATTAGATTGTATCTTTACATCTCCATCTACGAATTGATATGAAGAGTCACATTATAGTTTCTGGGTGTTCAAAAAGTAGTGGGAAAGGTAGATGATAAGGAGTGATTATTGATTTCTATAGGACGTTATTCACTGGTTACTACTATTTTTATATTTGCTCTCTATGCTACAACTACTTGACCAAAGGAATTAGAAAGGCAAAAGCAACTTTTTGTGCATTTGTCAGACCACAGGAATAATTTTGTCCTAAAGCTGCTGTTTGAGAGGAAGTAAAGTTTATTGCTCAGAAGCTTGATTTCTCCAGGTAAAAAGCACCAAGCCAATGTCTTCAAAGAAACTAAGCATTGAGAGTATTCTGGTAAATACAATCTAAAAGATCTGGGAAAATATTGGTATTTTAAATGTTGTGTGAAGTGTAATTCAGTTATTGCTGCACAGTATGGAGTGATTTTGGACTTTCTAGTAGAGGAAATTATTTTTAATGATTTGCTAAAGACCTTAAAAATCCTACTATTAGCAACACTCTTAAAGGAGGTTTGGAAGAATTAATATGCCAATAATCCCTAAGCGTCAGAGTGAACAACCTTCAACTTTCTAAGAAGATGAAGTAGAATCTGGACAAAGAGGACATCTTAGAAATGCGGTACCAGGTGGGATGGTTAGAAGCAGTGGTCCTCCAGTAAGCGTGGGGTATTTTTAGGGTATTTAGGCAAAGGGATAGCACTTCACAATTTTACCTAGGACCAACCCTCAGCAGTAGGTAATTTAGATTAATTAGTTCAAACTAGATAAACTTAAAGTCAATAAACTGATGGACACATTAAATTTTCTGAGTTGAGCAAATGCTCAAGAAAAAATTTATGAGGAGTGCAAACAATATTCTGTTGAAATACCAAAAGGCGTTTTTTTCAAGATTTTATTTATTTATTTTAGAGAGAGAAAGAGAGAGCTCCTTCCCTGACATTCTCTAGCTTGGTTACACCCAAAACCAAAATACTATTTGTGTTATTCAGCCTCAAATGAATATATTTATTATACAATATCCATGTGATTTAAATATTCTTTCCTTACATAATTAAAAATCAAATTTCATTATCATATTCCATTTTTCAAATATTTAAACTGAATTACTCTTTACATTTATCACTACAAAATCTATTCACACTGTCTTCCAAAATAACAGCATATAAGATAGCCATATGATGTTATATTTTAAAGTCACATGCTTCAAAATAGAAATATGAAATGATGAATCCTTTTACTTTCCAAATTAAAATGATTTTCTTTAAAACTGAAACATCATATCTGTCTTTCAAATATTTTGTACAAACATTTCTTAAGAAATATTTTCTGCAAAATACATAAACTTACTAAATTTAAAATAAGATTTTTAGAATTCCAATATTCTCATATTTCCCTAGGAAACAAGATGTAAGTCCAGATTAGTTTCAGTACAGGAGTCCTATTTTTACCCTGGGCACACAATAAAGGAGCTTGCTTTTACTGCAAGAGGAACTTGTTATAGGCAAAAATGTGTCTTCTGCAAATTCTTATGTTGAAGTTCTAAAACCCCAGCACCTCTGAATGTGACTATATTTAGAGATAGGGACTTATAACGGTGATTAAGGTAAAATGAATTCCTTTGGATGGGCCCTATTCCAAAATGCCCGGTCTCCTGATAAGAAAAGGAAATTAGGACATAGACATTCACAGAGCGAAGACCATGTAAGGACACAGGGCATAGACAGCCATCTGCAAGTCAAGAAGAAAGCTCAGAAGAAACCAACCCTATAGATACGTTGATCTCACACCTTGACTTCTAGAACCATGAGAATCTAAATTTCTGTTGTTTAAGCCACCAGTCTGTAGTGTTTTGTGATGCAGCCTTAGAACACCAACACAACACTGTCCTCTTATTTGTGATAGCCAAACTGATATTATTTTTTTCATACTTCTAGATTCATGATTCCTATGATCATCAACTGTATTTTCATCTAGTTTTATGAACCAGAACTTGTTCAACAACCTCATTTCAGTCTGAAATTCTTATGCTTGAACATAGGGAAAGAAATGACTCTGGGCAAACAAGCTTTATTCCTGGATTCCTCATCCACAGGGGCAGGAATTCAGAATTAGGGAGTGTGGCATGTTAGCCTCTCTTTGGACTTTTCTAGATGAGACTGACTCACAACAAATTTGCTAAAAAGGACATAATTAGTCAGTGAAGGCATGGCGACACACACACACACACACACACACACACACACACACACACCCTCTTTCCTGATGTTATACTGATTTCATTCTATTCTATTCCTATTATGTTTGTGGGGAAAATTTAGCTAAGAGATATTGTAGGTCTTTTCTCCATTGAACATGATTATATCACCTTGGCACACTTCTTAGAGCCAGGGAAAGGCGTTTTAGGCATTTTTGCTGAAATGCAGTTAACTGGTCCAAAGTGGGCAGTGGTATTATTTATTGGAAGAGTTTACATCCAATAGTTTTGCTATCTCTCGACATGATTAATTAATAGAGAAAAGTAAGCCATTCTACAACTAATTAAAATGTACTCTGCAATGTAATTCCTAGAATTCTTCATTAAAGGGCAGAAGAGAGTAACCACTCACCATCACTATAGCTAAACATAGAGATGTCATCTGTAGGAAATTTTAAGAGAATGAGAACGTTTCAGCATAACATAGCCTTTGTAGTTTGCTCAGCTAGCCTGTCTCTGGGATAGTGGAGACAGAAGCTAAGGGAGAGGTAGCGAGCGTGACACCAGATCATGCAGGCACTGAAGACAGATTTGGTGAGAGATCCTGGAGGCAGAGCTGAGGCTGACAGATGGACAATTAACAGAAATATGGAATGAAGTGCTGAGACCCTGTGAACATTGTTCCAAAGCTGTAATCTAGGAAACAGGCTTCAATCTAAAACTGAGCATTGCTATGAGTTCTGTGGTAAATGGAAAGCCCCATAAATTCTGCGACTGTCTTCCCTTTTGTCCCTGCTGCTTTCCTTGAACTCTCCCATGCCACATTGGCTTTACCTGGCAGCCTTTGGAAGGCACTATTCACAGGTTCTAAAGTTTATTCATTATCTGTTTGCTTGTTACTCTTGAATTACTCACTTATTCTGAAACTTTATTTTAAGAGCAAGACATCCATTCTCTACTTGCCCCAATAGTGGAAGTACTTGACATATTCTTGTGTAGAGATTTCCCACCCCCCACTTTTGTGGTTGCTTGTATTATAGAGAATCATATAATTTCTTTTCTTTTAAGATTTTATTTAATAATTTGATAGAAAGAGAGAGAGAGCACAAAGTGAAGCAGTAGGCAGAGACAGAGAAGCAGATATCCCATTAAGCAGGGAGTCTGAAGCAGGGTTAGATCCCAGGATCCTGAGATCATGACCTGAGCCAAAGGCGGCAGACATTAACCGACTGAGACACCCAGGTGCCTCAAATGACATAATTTCTTACTGCTTGCACTTTTCTTAGGGTCTATCACTTCTCAAACACCTCTGTGACCAACTCCCTCTCCAATTTCATGCCATATCCAGGCTTACACACAAAACAGCAAACTAAGGTCATGTCTCTGTCTTGAGAAACTAAACATACATATAGACAACATCCAGGCAACACCTATAAATAGGAAACTTTGAATCACAACACCCGTCTTTCCCCCAGGATTCTAGCATGCTTTCAGACTCACAGGAGGCCAGATTGCCATCTCTAGTGACAATACAGGAAGTTAAATAGTACCTTATGTAACAATCAGCCCCAAATGGATAGCACTTGATTAATATCTGACAGCTGCCTTAATTTTTGTCCCTGCTTCCAGTTTAGGACCAACCAGAGAAAGCCACATATGCTTGCCTACCAATCACTGAATAGCTAGTCCAGTTGTAGCTTTCCCACACCAGCAGCCTCCAGTCAGTGCATACAATCCTGAAGAATCCCTTTTCGGCACTATACAGCTTCCACTCCTCTCTCTGCCTTTGGGTCTTTTACAAAATGCCCATACCATAGCTGACCTTCTTACTCCAGCAAGCTCAAAACAGTCTTTGCTTCTTTCATCTCTTGGTCTTCATTTATTTTTAATCTTCCTCCTCACCTCTCTTTTTACTGCTACTCTTTTTGAGCCCTTAAAACAAAACCAGCAATCAAAAATATGTCTACTTAAACCATAAGAGACTCTTAATCTCAGGAAACCAAATGAGGGTTGCTGGAGGGGAAGGGGGTGGCAGGGATGGGGTGGCTGGGTGATGGACATTGGAGAGGGTATGTGCTATGGTGAGTGTTGTGAATTGTGTAAGACTGATGATTTACAGACTTGTACCCCTGAAGCAAATAATACATTATATGTTAATAAAATAAAAGTAAAAAAAAATGTCTACTTAGCCTTGCCTTCCATGATTTTATTTCCCTGGATGGGTCAAAATTTACCTAGTAATACTTGCTATTGTGATACTGCTTTCCAATTCCCTCCTTAGCTGTGTATGAATTAATGATTAACTTTGACAGATTTTGTCCTCTTGAACCAGGAAGGAAGTAGTGGAGAAGGGAAGAAAACTTTGAAGGTCAAGAATAGGGACCTGATGATTTTCTACATGACAGGGGGTGAGAAAGAAGAGTTAGTGGTCAAAGGGACAATGGTATTTTGATGCCCAGTGACAGACAAGACAGTCATGGCATTAGAAAGTGAAAAATTGGGGTGCCTGGGTGGCTCAGTTGGTTAA
>PITA01021346.1:10834-33001 GCA_004023965.1 Spilogale gracilis
GGGGTGCCTGGGTGGCTCAGTTGGTTAAGCGACTGCCTTCGGCTCAGGTCATGAATCCGGAGATCCGGGATCAAGTCCCACATTGGGCTCCCTGCTCGGCAGGAAGCCTGCTTCTCCCTCTCTCACTCCCCCTGCTTGTGTTCCCTCTCTGGCTGTGTTTCTCTCTGTCAAATAAATAAAATCTTAAAAAAAAAAAAAAGAAAGTGAAAAACTGTAGTCTGGAGGAAGTGTCATGTCAAATAGAAGCCTGAAATAAGAGTAAATTATCTCTGAATGAAGACCAGATGAACTTGCTCCAAACAAAGTTATACACTTTTGAAATAAGTGTATATTCTGGCAGCTCTGGGACATCTAGTCATTCATTTGTATTTTTGGTCTTCCCTCTGGTTCTAAGCTGTGAACTGAATAGTTTGTGGCATAAATGAGATATTGTTACATGTGTTGCAAGAAGAAAACATTAGCAATACTTCACGTCCTGTGATCTATAATCATTAAAGCCTTACTTAGCATAGGTTATGAACTGTCTATTCTGAACAGAGCCTATGAGCTGCCACTTGAAGGATGACTAGAGGGTTGCCAAGTGGCTGAAGTCTCAGCAGAGGCAAAAATGGGAGGTGGGGAAAAAGAAGACAGGACTAGGTGCTGAGCCACAGCATGGCCAGGCACAGAGCAGGGAGCTGCCTGACATCCAGTCTACTTAAGAGGTGGCTTCATCTAACACTTATCTGATGCATGAATGCCCTACGACTTCCCAGGCACATGGCCCCATCCTTCTGGAGGAATAAGCAGAGTGCAGAGAACTCACTGCTACAAGAAAGGGTCCATCTTCTATAGAACATGTCTAAATGTAACATATTTGCATTTACACTGAGTTAAAGCAAGGAGCTGGTGACATATTGAGAATGAGAAATCCATATTTGGCCAATTGTTATAAATAAAATGTAAAGATAATGACAGCCATGCCGTGACTGTCACATGCGACTTCTTAAAACACAGAGCAGTTGTACCGTCAGTTTACCACAGTGAACCTCTTTATGGCTTATTTGTCTAGAACTTCCTTACTGACATTTCTATAACAGGGGTCTCCAGGTTTCCTCATTTACCAATTCACACTGGGTCCTTGAGCACTATTATCAGAATGAAAATATGCAAAAGTCCACCATGGACAGAGCATCCAGTTTCCATGTTCCAAGACTCTTTTGGGCTTTTGTCAACTTGTCTGTGCTTTTGGGCAGCTGAATATGGATTCTTGAAGGATAATGGTAGCTCCAGCTGGCTCTTGCCTTTGTGAGGAAGGCCAGCTTCCCTTTACTTGGCTCTGAGACCTTCCATCAACCATAACGTACCCTTTGGATGACAGCTGTCATTCCAAACCCTCCTGTCTTCATTCTTTGTCCACTAAAGCATGCAGTGTTTTGGGGAAAGTGAATACACAACTTCCCCAAGTCTGGTAACATCACGTACATACAGAAGTACATATTTGACCCAGAAGCTAAAATTGAAGGCTTTCAAAGCCATACTAATGATTCCAGGTTAAACAATTTATAACCTGGGCTAAGGGTCTAGTGATTATAAATCATAGCAAGTGAAGTATTGTTAATGTTTTCTTCTTACAACACATGTAATGGTATCTCATTTATGCCACAAATTCACCATTCATTTCACACCTTAGAACCAGAGGTGAGACCAAAAAAAAGAACAAAACAATCACTAGAAGTCCCAGAGCTGCCAGTATCTACAACAGTTATTTCAAAAGTCTATGACTTAGGGGGTGTCTGGATGGCTCAGTTGGTTAAGCAACTGCCTTTGGCTCAGGTCATGATCCCGGAGACCTGAGATCGAGACCAGGGATAGAGCCCGATATCAGGATCCCTGCTCGGTGGAAAGCCTGCTTCTCCCTCTCTCACTCCCCCTGCTTGTGTTCCCTCTCTCACTGTGTTTCTCTCTGTCAAATAAATAAATGAAATTAAAAAAGAAAGTCTATGACTTTGGAGCAAATTCACCTAGTCTTCATTCAGAGATAATTTACTCTTTTTTTCACATATTATTCTAACAATTTGAGTTAAGCAAATCTAAGAATTTTGAATATTTCTCCATTTATCTGGAAATGTATTTATGTAGAACAACTTATTCTCTGAGAGAGCTGGATGAACTCTCTGATCCTCCATTCATCTATAAAATGGGTACAGGGTTGTTGCGGGGGACTCAAGATTTGTGATTTAATGTTGGCAAAAACAATTAGCGGAGCTCTAGGCACATAGCAAGAGCTCAACTAACTGTTGGCATTTATTATTACTTTTATTATTGTGGACTGTGAATATTGCCTTCCTAATTAGATCACCTCCTTTTCTGAAGGCAAGAATCATATACTAAAATTCTTTCTATTTTCTATACTGCTTATGACAGGGCCTTATTTCTCATAACCAGTAAATATATGTTGAATAATAATAATAAACCCCTGATTATATAATACACTAATTTCACATACCATGCATTAAAGTATTTATGACAACACAATTAAAAGTATCAACATCACTTTCTTTCCCTTATGGTATCAAATCTCACTAACATTTTACCTTGAGACTACTATGGTTATCATTATACTTATTTACTATTATAATAAAATAAATTACTTTTAGGAGTATTATTTTATAATGTTCTCATATGCTAGATCTCAATTTAAATGCTGAAAATATGACATACTTTTTTTTTCTCCAAATGAAAATGAATGACTCTAATTTATGGGGAATCTTCTTACTCCCTCCATTCATTTTAATCTCACAAAGGTAGGAGAATAATGTACTCATGATGACAAAATCAATAGACTCATGTACTGTTTCGACAATGTCTTTTCATAATTATATATCATCCATTAGTCGGTGTAATAAACATCCAATATAGGGCAGAGCCAAGCTGCACTGTTTTCTTTCTCCAGTTAATCTCTCAATCTCATTTACATTTATGGCCTTGCCTCCTCTCTATTTCTCAGGAGGGATTTTTTTTTCTAAATTGATATCATTTAATAGAGAAACAAGGTTGTCTCAGTTTATACATAATATAGACTATTCAGTGAGTCAACAAATATTTCATGAGAGCACCCTTCTTCCTGTAGAACATACATGTTCTAGTAGAAAAGACAATGTGATGAGAAGGAAAAGGTAGAAGAGGGTCTTACGAGGGTCTGTAATTCCAAGTCCAGAAACTGATGAAAGGGTTGCCTTTTGCTAATTATAAATTATAGTCACAAAAATAATGAAACTATTTTACAAAGATGGGAAAAAGTGAAAACAAGAGTATAATCCATAAGTCCACCACACTATCACAACCCTTGTTAACAGGTTTGTTACAATTTAATGTCTGAAATCTCCTAGTTATATTGAAGCTAATTCTATCTGCTATCATCTATCTATCTATCTATCTATCTATCTATCTATCTATCATCTATCATCTATCTATCACCTATCTATTTATCTCTCTATGCATCCATCATCTATAGATCATCTATATATATATAACTATCATCATCTATCATCTATCATCACCTATCATAAGGAATATGCTTCTGTTTATTAAACCATTTTGCTTTGGGAATCATTTGTTTTAACAGTCTGTGTGTACGACCCTAACTATAATTTTATTTTTTTAATCTTTTTTTAGGGAGAGTGTGTGATCAGGGGGAGGTGCAGAAGGAGAGGGAGGCACACAGACTCCCCGCTGAGTGGGAGCCCCACACAGGGCTCAATCCCAGGACCCTGAGATCATGACCTGAGCCCAAACCAAGAGTCCAATGTTCAACCAACTGAGCCACCCATGTGCTCTATGATCCTAACTAATAGTTTCTGTGTCCTAAAGACAGTCACTTAAGTTTTTCTTGGTCCCACTTCTTCAACTGTAAGGTGAGGATATTTCTGTTGGGTTATTGGGAAAAGACAGTAGACATTATATACAAATATGATTTGTAACCTGTAGAGTGTCACATAAATATTATACTAGCATTTAGTCTCCTTGTGTGCTCAAATTTCATTTATTTTATTTGTAACACCTGATAGACAATGGATGTCTGATATATAGTAATGCACACCTTTTTTCTCTCTAGTTCAAATAATCTCAGTTATACTTTCAATTTTGTCAGAGCCTCACATTTCACCCCGTTGGTCTTTAGCTTCTCTTCCTTGTCCTCCTGTAACTACTTCTTATTCTCGTATCTTCATGCTCTGGTTATACTAAAACATGCACAATGCTTCCATCCCCATCCCCTTCAAAGTCCATTTTATTTGTTCAAGCAGTTATTAAAATACCACCTCTTCTTTGATATATTCCCTACATGATGGAAGAAGATGTGGCAAATTCATTTTGACAATCATTGTTTGAGCATGTGAGTACCCTGATTCCTCTCGCTGGAGCACTCACACACACAGAACATAAAATTTATTCCACAGGCATGTGATGTTGGTGATATGTAGACATAGTATTAACTTCTGTGCCATCTACCCGGTTTGAATAAAGAAAACCAAAAAAGCCATGTCTCTTTAAGAGGATCAGCTGGCCCAGGGTTGTTCTGGTGATAGCTTTGAAAGAGAACCTCAGTTTTCTGATCCTTTAGTAGCAATACATGGCCACACCATGCATAAAGTTACAAAATCTTTCATTTCTGACCTTGTGTTTGAGAAAATTTCTTTCCTCTTTCTCCCTATATTTGGTATTGGTTGAAACTGACCCTGGTTTTCAACTTTTTCAAGGGTGTATTGAATTTCTACCTTCTTTTGAAAGAGATAACACTCCTTCTTCCTTGGGGTCCTGTCATTAGTAAGTGTCACAGGCATCCTTTCTACTCCATTGTCCTATTTGCAAGTGAGATCTGTGACCACTTTCACTTTGTTGCTTTTCTTTTTTTTAAGATTTTATGTATTTATTTGACAGGGAGAGAGATCACATGTAGGCAGAGAGGCAGGCAGAGAGAGAGGAGGAAGCAGGCTCCCCGATGAGCAGAGAGCCCAATATGGGCCTCTATCTCAAGACCCTGAAATGACCTGAGCCAAAGGCAGAGACTTTACCCACTGAGCCACCCAGGCGCCCTCATTTTGTCACTTTAAGGCAGGTATGTCCAGGGCTACACGATGCTCTGGTGCATAGAGAAGAAGCTCGCAAGTGCAGGCCACTGAAACACTGGGCTTGCTCTTGTCCCTCTTTTCTGTCTTTCCTTCTGACAACTTAGCCTCATAACTGCTTCCAGGGTTGCCTCATCAGATTAGACCATCAGACTTGTAATTTTCCATTTCTTACTCTTAGCTTGAACATGGTTTTTCTACCCCTCCAAATTATTTTCCCTCTTTCCTTCTCTGGGTAACTCCCTCCATCCTTCAAACCCAGCTCTGGCCTTTGGAAGGTCTTGTTGGGATGGGCAAACCTTAAGACCAGCCTTCGGGCCACGTGAGGGCATAATTTCTAGCTGCCTCCAAACAGCATAGAGGCAAAATTGGGTTTGGCCCTGAAGTAGGCATACATCTAACATATGTTTTGAAGCAATTATAGATCTCATGTGACACTTCCTAGTCCTTACTGCCTGACATGTTGAGAAAATACTCATCAGAGATAACAATCTGCCAGTGATCTCTATGATGATGGATCTCTACATTCCGAATATTCTCTCTCTCTTTCCATATATATAAATATATATATTTCACGTAAATAAATAATAAATTCTTCCTGTATATCACCAGGTCTCAAAACTTTATCTTCAGAAGCAAATACAAACCGTGAATGTTCTGTATGTGGATATGTATTCATATATTCTGACTGTTCTGTAGAGACAGAAACAATCACACACAGAAGAGGAGTGATGATGAATAATGATTACTTTCATGTGATTATTTCAATTTGTACACTAGTAATATACACGTTTCTGCCTTGATGACAACTTGTAAACTGCAAGAATATCTTCCCTTTACATGGTTTCTAGTTAGAATTACAGATCTTGGGCACCTGGGTGGCTCAGTGGGTTAAGCCTCTGCCTTCGGCTCAGGTCATGATCTCAGGTTCCTGGGATCAAGGCCCGCATCAGACTCTCTGCTCAGCAGGGAGCCTGCTTCCTCCTCTCTCTCTGCCTGCTTCTCTGCCTACTTGTAATCTCTCTCTCTCTGTCAAATAAATAAATAAAATCTTAAAAAAAAGAATTACAGATCTTATGGAAATTCTAACAGTTTCATATACTAAGGTACTAATTGTGACTGTAACCTTGACTTTAACAATTTGTCTTAAATACAAACAGCTAAGTACTCGTGTAAATAAATGTACTGATGGTTCTACTTACACCACCGAGGTTGGTCAGGAACTATCTGTTTACCTACATGTTTATTCATTCATCAAATATTTATTGAGGGCCTCTACATTTTGACAGTTCCAGGCACTAGAGGACACAACAGTTAAAAAATAGACAAAGTCCCTGTTCTCATGAGGATTGTATTATGGAAAGGAAAAAAGAACAATAGACAAGCATAACATCTGCCAGGAACAGATAAAGGCAAAGCAGCGGTCAGTACAAAGGTCCTGAGGCCATAACATGCCTAGTATATTCTCAAAACAGAAGGAGGCCAGGGTAACAGGGTTGAGATAATCAGTGGAGAGGGCAATAAAAAAGAGGAAGCTAGGTCAGGAGGCAGATCTTGTGAAGTCTAGAAGTACTGGGCTTCGGCCACACTGCCTGTTCTGGACTGCAAAAAATAAAGTGATTTTACAAAACAACTCATGTATGAAGACTGCTCTGGCCTTCAACACACTGATAATTATTACTTTCCCAGTTTTGGTTAAGAAGATGACAAATGGCCCTAATGGGCCTTTGGAGCATTTCTGCACACCTGAGTGTGGCTTGATGGTCTCACTTATTCAGGTGTTTGTTACAGCTGAACACTGCATTCTGGTCTGTCATAAGAAAGGCATAGCATGTGGCATCTATGTGAAGTATGTAGCTGCCTATATTAAGTCACTCAACAAATTACCCAGTGACTGTGTGGAAGGTTAAAGGGAGAAGAAATTCATGATTCGAAGCAACATTTATCACACAATTTAATGGAAGATGACGAAGTTTAGAAAGAGAATATCTATAAACTATTTTGCCATCTTTGGGTGAAATGGTGTTATATAAATAGTGTTACCAGTGATTACTTTAAATATGCATTATTTGCATTTGCATACAATTTCAGTTTTAAAACCTTAATGATATACTTTTGTATTTATTTCTACCTTTTTACCTAGAAAAGCATACCTGCCTGCTGCATCTGGCTGATCCTAAGGACAGAAGAGAATTTAGAATCTAGGGGAGGGATTGAGAAGGAGAGGGATTGAGAAGAATGGCATCAGTCATCAATGGCATCATGCAAGGGAGACATAAAGCATGGGGCACAGGGCACAGCCCAGGGTCGCCTTGTGATCAGCTGTATTTCCCACACTGATACTGTCACCACCATCCCACCACCGCCATGTGTTATTATAGTGGAACAATGACAATCCTTCATTAGACTTTTCACCACTGAAGGATTTAAAGCAGGAAAGCAACATCAATCATGTTTAGTTTTAAAGAGATGGCTCCAGGGTTAAGATGGACGGAAGTCAGGAAGACCAGTGGGGAGAGAAGCCTCGGGACTACGGCAGGAAGGTCAGGCTGATCAGAAGCGACAGCTTTGAAATAAGGTAAAAAAGGAGATGCTGCAGGGCATAGAGTGTGATTCTGTGCTGGCAGTTGTAGGAAAGAGGGAAACCTAGGAAGGTTTCTCCCACTTTCAGGGATTCTACTTTGGTGAAAAAAAAAAAATAAGAGTTCATCACCATCAAGTGTTAATTACTTGGGCTGTAGCAATCCAAAGTCAGTCCTTTGGGACATCCATCTATCCCATCAGCTCCCTGACAGCTTCCTCATTCCATGTCCTTGTTGGCATGGACTTTGAAATCTAAAGGGGCTGGGTTATAATGACAATACTACCAATGTCTTAGCTCAGGCTCCTGGACCACATACCACAGATTGGGGATTTAAAAATAGGCACTTCTTTCTCACTGTTCTGGAGCCTGAAGAATCCAAGACCAAGGGGTTGGCAGATTTGGTTCTATGTAGGAATCTCTTTCTGGTTTTCAGATAGCTGCCTTCTTGCTGGGAGTACTCATGGAGGACAAAACTCTTATCTCTCTTCCTCTTATAAGGACACTAGTCCCATTGTGGGGACTGTCCCCTCTGAATTTAATCACTCTCAGAGGGCCCCACCTCCTAATACCATCACATTGGGGGTTAGGGCCTCAACATAACAATTTGGTGGGGGTAGAGGGGAACCACAACCTTTGTCTATAACTATCACTCATCACCTGTTTGGTCACAGACATGTCACCCAAACTTTCCTATTAGTTTAATGGGAAAATAATATCTCCTTTACATATTTGTTGCATGGATTAATTTTGGCAATTTATAAGAAGGACTTGTTCAGAGAAGATGACTAATCAATGTCAGTGGCATTCTATTTAACATGGTTCATTAATGAAATAATTTACTTACCAATATCCTTCATGTGTATTAATATTCATAAACTATTTACCTGTATGTTCTCCATTAAGACTATGTGGAACCAAACTCATTTTAAAATTTATCTGAGGCAATTTTCAGAAGATACTTGTGGAATGTTGTTTTGATCTTGCTTATCAAAGTTCTCCAACTAGTGCTCTCATGATCTCTCATTTTAATAAAACTAATAACTCTCTCTTCCAAGAGATGGATAAAGACTGATTACAATCTAAAAGGAGATACTTTAGGGGTGCTTCGGTGGCTTGGTCAGATCTTTGGCTTTGGTCATGATCCCTGGATCCTGGGATCCAGCCCTGGATCTGGCTCCCTGCTTAGCAGAGAGTTTGCTTCTTCCTCTCTTCTGCCATTTCTCCTGCTTGTGCTCTCTGTCTCTCTTTCTGTCAATTAAATAAATAAATCTTAAAAAATAAATAAGTAAAAGGAGATACTTTATATGAATATATCTTTTTTTCCCCTAAATCAAGTCTTCTCTTCTTCAATGGAGAGAAGTTAATATTACCAGCAATGCCTCATATTCCACAAGAGTGACCCTTTAGCCTATTAATAACCAAAACCTATTTTTAAACTCCTTGCATTTCCCATCCTCCATGGAGAATCAATGTGGTATTTACAGAAGGAAATCTGTTCAGCTGCTTATTTCCAAATCCCCTAGTTTCGAACCAATTTTGTTTTCTAAGAAAGCTTGAGTCTTTATTTTGCATGTTTTGCATGAGCCTAGAGAATGAATCTGAAAGGTTGCCAAAGGCCAGCTTCCATCAGTTTTGAAAAGCCTGACAGTTTTGTTTCTATTACTTCTCAGAAAATGAAGGGTTGGCTTAGGTGCAAAGGAACTCAGAATAGAAGATCTTTAAGCTAAGCCTTGTTGGATCAATACTTACACCTGTGCAAGAAGACAACAGTCCTTTTATCATCACAGAAAGAAGTAAACCTGGAAAGTGTCCCTGACATTAGAAAACACATTTTGGGGCGCCTGGGTTGCTCAGTTGGTTAAGCGACTGCCTTCGGCTCAGGTCATGATCCCGGAGACCCGGGATCGAGTCCCACATTGGGCTCCCTGCTCGGCTGGAAGCCTGCTTCTCCCTCTCTCACTCCCCCTGCTTGTGTTCCCTCTCTGGCTGTGTTTCTCTCTGTCAAATAAATAAAATCTTTAAAAAAAAAAAAAAAAAAAGAAAACACATTTTGAGTTATCTTGAGAATGTCAGACTGGTTAGATCTGTGTGGGGTAAAACCTAGAAAGTTAGGCCTTTAGAGAACTTTCAGGTCATCTGCACTGACCCAGTTGTTTCCAACAGAAGGAAACTTAATTCCAAAGAAGTGCTCTGAAGGTTTCCCTTAGTCACATATCCAGTAATTATCAACATGAGAACCCAAGTACTCTGATGTCTGGTCCACAACTCTTTCTTCTCTATCTTTCCTTACCTCTACTTTTCCCCCTTTAAAATAATCTGGTTTTCCTAAAGGCTTAACTCCTTATGCATAATGAAAGAAATACCAAAATACTTTTCCAAGCATTTTGGAGATGTAAATTCAACATTTCTAAAGCAAAATAGACCTGTATTATTTATTGGCCAGTTTAATTGAGGTTATAATAGGTGATGGAATGAATCTCCATGAAGAACTTTAAGAGAAAACTGTAAAAGGGGAAATGTATCAGATCAACTGGAGTATTTTGGTTTTGTGGAATAGTCAGGCCAAAGTGTAAACAGGCAAAAGGAAAATGATAGGAATACTTTACTCACTTTTCAGTAAGTATTCCCTGAGTACCAATGTCTGTGGCTTATAACATAATAGGAGAAATAGACAGCCAACAAGATAAAGAAGTAAATCTAAAGAATCCCAGATATTGGTGAGTGCCAAGTAGAACACATAAAGAGGGGAAGGGCAAGAGGACATTTCATACATCTGTTGAGGGCCCAGACATTTCATACATCTTGTGTGTGTGGTTTCCTGTGAGATTGTTTATAGGTCTCACAGAGATGTTGTTGAAAAAGGTCTGACAAGAATGTGGTTCAATTAAGTTTAATAAGAATTTCTCATTTTGAAATAATATAGTGTGTTAGAATTCAGAACAATTAATTAGTATAAGCCTTCAAATTCTACACTAAAATGTGGCATACAAATGACCAGATAGGTAGATCAATAGGCCTAGTGATTTTTTAAAAGATTTTATTTATTTACATGACAGAGAGAAACACAGCTAGAGAAGGAACACAAACAGGGCGAGTGAGAGAGGGAGAAGCAGGCTTCCTGCCGAGCAGGGAGCCTGATGTGGGGTTCATTCCCAGGACTCTGGGATCGTGACCTGAGCCAAAGACAGACACTTAATGATAGAGCAACCCAGGTGCCCCAAGAGCTAATGACTTTTTTAAGATTTTATTTTTTTATTTGAGAGAGAAAGAGAGCACAGACAGGGGAAGCAGCAGAGAAAGAGGGAGAAGCAGACTCCTGCTGAGCAGTAAGAATGATGCAGAACTTGATGCCAAGAGGCTGGGATCAGGACCTGAGCCAAAGGCAGATGTTTAATCCCCTCAGCCACCCAGAGCAATAGGGCTAGTGATTTACACCATTGAAAAGCCTTGGGTGAAATAAATTCCTGCCTTCAACTTTGCACATGTTTCATCCTCATGCACATCAAGGGGGAGCACTTGCCCACTTAGGGTTGCTGTATCTTCTCACAGACCTGGTATGTCTGAGGAGCTCTGGTCCAGTAGGGGGGATGGTGTTAGAATCAGAAAACCTGAGAACAACCTTACCTTGCCTCTTCTCTAATAGCTCCATTACCTAGGGCAGACTTCATTAATTCACTGAACCCTGGTGCCCTCATCCATACCAGGGTGGTGTGAAGTAGAGAAAGTCAAGTATCACATGGTTTCACTTACTTGTGGTGCACAAGGGATAATATAGAGGACAGTAGGAGAAGGAAAGGAAATGGGAAGTAGGGTAATTCGGGGAGAGAAACGAAACATGAGAGACTTTGGACTCAGAAACAAACTGAGGGTCTTGGAGGAAAGGGGGAGGGAAGAGGGGAGAGCCTGGTAGTGGGTACTGAGGGCACATATTGCATGGAGCACTGGGTATGGGGCATAAACAATGAATCTTAGAACACTGAAAAAATAAAATAAAATTTAAAAAATATATTAGAAGCTGTCATTCACATAGTGTTTAATAAATGCCAGACACAGTGTTGAGCCCTTTACATAATCTAAGTCAGTGCTCATGATTCTATCAGGTATCACTGTTACCATTTCACAAACATGGGAATCCAAGGGCTAGAAGGGTTAAACATGTTTCTCAAGAATGGTCTGGACCTAGAATCATGGAGCTGAAACCAAGGGTTACCATTAGGCCCATCCTTTTCCCAGGTATTCTCTCTAGAGATGCAGGTGCCATCAAAGTCTGAAGCTCAGAGGCACTTGGTCAATGTTAACTTCATCTTCTGCCCCCTAATTCACTGTGTAATAGGATATGGTGGCTTAAGGAATCACAGGCATTTCCAGATATGACAAGTGTCCCTATGAGCAAACCACAATGCACTTGTCAAACTTACATTTCCAGAAGCTGGTGAGTGCTTGCCATTAAGAAAAAGAACATCCAAGCCATTGGCCTGAGGGGATCCCTCTTTATCGGCGTTTGTGTCAACAGGTTTAGGGAGCTACTCAATGCTATATTTGTTCAATGTTTCTGACACTTTGCTTTACAATCTAGAAAAATAAAGTAGGTGAAGAGTAGAAAGGTCTGTAGTGACCCCAAGCTTCCTGCTTAGTCCTGAGTGCACAGGGTTAGGAGAGGTATTGAGTTTCCTGAAATCGCTCTAAAATTCAGCTAAAAGTGAACAGACTGAGGAGGGAGATAAACATAAGACATAAGTAAACATAAGACACTCCTGTCCAATAAGATGGAGAAGAGGTGGAAAAGGACAAAGGAGAAGAAAAAGGATAGGGACGGGGGTGCTGATGGAGAGAGAACATGCAGGAGGAAAGGCCTGGGGTATTCAGCCACACAATGCAGCCTGTGCTCCTTCTATCCAGTGCCCTAACATTCCAGTTATAGGGGTTGTCAAGGAAAATCTTCAGTGGGAGCCTAAAATTGTGGGTCCCCTAGGCAAATCAATTCCTGTGCCTAGAAATCCATGTAAAGGATATCAGTGTTTTTATGGAATGGTCTGACAACCTGTCCCAATGCCTTTCCCGTAAGATGTGGGCACAGCTACCTGAAGGGGACTAGCTGATATATACCGTACAACACCTGGGTAAAGGTCCTTTTAAAAATATGCATATATGTCTCCTTAAGTAGAATAGGGAGAAATTTCTCTGTGTCCCAAAGAAAGCCAGAGAATGTTGCAAGGGGATTTCTTCAGAGGCAAAAATTGCCATTGAATCTTACCCCAGAGAAATAAGAATAGTAATAGGGAGTGGAGCAGCGCTGTCCTGCTCCAGTGTAGCCAGCAGCCTGCAGACACTCTGCAGTGAGGTAGTCCCTCTGTACTCAGCTCACTGGGGACCATACCAGCACCGAGACAGCCTGGAGGGTGTAAGATCTCTGGCAAGAGCTATAAACAGGGCAGGAAACACCTAGTGCATTGTGACTGTGCCTTTCTTCTGTATCATGACATTTTAGTCTCATTGTGATAAAGACATTTAGTTTGCTGTCTGGCCAAGAGAAGGTGGTGGTCTTTAATTTGGGCAATTCTAAATCAATCCGTGCTTACCATGGCTTGCCCCATTCCCTGGGACTGCACATTTGCTTCACAAGTTTCCTCAGTCCTTGAACCTTGGGGTTTGGGGTTCATAGGGTACAGCAAGGAAATGGCATGTACTCTAGAGGCCTATTCCTCACAGGAGTTCAAGTAATATATATATTATATATGTATATATATGTATATATATATGATTAGAGCTGCTGGGGTTTGGGGAAGGATGGAGGGCTGGGTGATGGACATTGGGGAGGGCACGTGCTATGGTGAGTGCTGTGAATTGTGTAAGACTGATGATTCACAGATCTGTACTCCTGAAACAAATAATATATTATATGTTAATAAAAAATAGAAAACCTAAAAAATAGTAAAATATAAATGATCATTAATTTAACAATAATAATAACAATTGCCCAGTATGGAGTACTTACTTACTGCCAGACATTAGGTTGTTTTACCCACATTTTTCTCATTTTGTCTACCACAGCTCTGAGAGGTAAATGAGACTTTGGATTTGACACAACTGAGACAGAGCCATTAGGGTGCCTTGTGCAGGGTCATCAGCTCAGGACCCAGTGCTAAGAATTGAACCAGACTTGTCTACTCTTATTCAGAGTCTGGGGCCTGAATCATTAAAATAGCCCCTCCTTAGCTTGTAGGGCTTCTGCTGGCTGTCCACTGGTGACAGGAGGAAGCCTGGTGGTTCATGGAAAGGACACCTTAGAGGACAGAGCAGAGGTTGTGTATGAGGAAGACAGATATGACCTGAGAAACATTTTAAAACTCAAAGAGGTTCAAAGGAAACACAAGAATGTAAAGGTTAGTACTTTCCTTCTTCTGAGCACTTTGTTTGAAAGTGATTCGCCACTGTATCAATTTTATATTAATAAGGTGTCACATACCTGAACATACCCTTAAAAGTTCTAAATGGAAACCCATGTGTATTTGATGTGTATATATAATGTTGATTCTGTATATATTTGCATACGAGTTTAAGTTTCCCCACTTGAAGCACAACAGAAAGGGATTGGTGCAGGATTTATAGTTCATTCTGCATATGAGTGGCCAGGATCATCTTCAGATTCTCATGAACAGGAATTCTTTCTTCTCCCATGAGATCTCTGACCTCTCTGTCTCTACTCTCCTCTTTCCCCTCTATTCCTCTCTTTCCTTCCTTTTATAAATACCTATTCTTCTCTCTCTTTAGAAATATCTGTTTTCA
Organism: Spilogale gracilis; assembly: GCA_004023965.1. Taxonomy (NCBI): domain Eukaryota; kingdom Metazoa; phylum Chordata; class Mammalia; order Carnivora; family Mephitidae; genus Spilogale; species Spilogale gracilis. The sequence goes on from PITA01021346.1 coordinate 25,313, forward strand.
GATATTAAACTGTGGATATACATTTATTGAATGAACTCTTTTGATCCCATTCTTTATTTTAAAATTTTTCCTTCTTCTAATTCTCAAAGAAAGCCCCAGGAAATTCAAAACGGTTATATATAAGCCCTGATCCTACCTTCATTGGGTCAATGTCCTACTTATGTTATGTAATCATGTCAACTAGTCCTTGTTTATACCACAAGGGTATCTCAGAAGTGAAATCTCCAACCTTCTTGGTACAGGTGACCCCATCTCCCTGGTCCAAATCTCTTCTCTAAGACTTAGGCTAAAACACTGCCAGCATCCAGTGGGCATCTCAGACTCTCTTCATCACTTCTACCACTATGAACCCATTCCCCCTTTGGCATTCTCTCTTCCAGTGGCTAAAATCATCCTGCTACTAGCCATGCAAGCTAAAAATCTAAAAACTGTGTTAAACTCTTCTTTCAACTAAATTCCAGCATCCCACCAGTCACCAATTTCTGCCTATACTATTTCCTAAGTATTTCCCAAATTACTATCCCCTGTCTATCCCAACTTTCATGGCACTGGTTTACAGTTTCTCAGACCACAGTTGACCCTCAAACAACACAAGTTTGAACTGTGCTGGTCCTCTTACATGTGGATTTTTTTTTACAAATATAATACAGTACAGTAAATGTGTTTTTTCTTCCTTCTGATTTTAATAATTTTCTCTAGCTTACTTTAATAATAGAGTATATAATACATAAAACATAAATGTTCATTGGCTGTTTATGTTCTCAGTAAAGCTTCTGGTCAACAGCAAATGATCAGTAATTAAGTTTTGGGAGAGTCAGTGCATGTGGGTGGCTCAGTTGGTTGAGAGACTGACTCTTGGTTTTGGTTCAAGTCATTATCTCTTGGGCCATGGTATTGAGCCCCAGGTCAGGCTCTGTGCTCAGCAGGGAGTCTGCTTGAGGATTCCCTCCTTCTCGTCCTCCCATACTCATGCATACACTTGACCTCTCTTTCTAAAATGAATAAATAAATCTTTTAAAAAAATGTTTTGGAGAGTCAAAATTATATGTGGACTTCAACTTTGTAGAAATAATCACCACGTTATTGAAGGGTCAATTGCCAACACAGTCCTTCAATGATTGCTCAGACCCAGTCCAGGATTCCTCAAATTCGTTTCTCACACAGCCACCAGGGGAATTCATTCAAAATGGACTCTGACCATGACATTACTTGGTTTAAAATTTTTAGGGCACCAATTATCTATGGAATAAAGTTAAGTTCATTAATAAAATCCAGAGGGGCCAAGTCTTCAACAACATAAGACTCCATGATGTCTCCACCTAATTTTGTTGAGTAATTTTATCTTGAGATGTCTTTCCCCTATCCTATCCTACCCAACAATCCTCTTCCATACCCCTAACCTCCCTACCTCTCCCAACCCTCACCTCACCCTCAAACTTCCTTGACTTACTGACCCTTTCACACTCTGCCTAGGCACAACCCCTCCCACTGCTCCATGCACCCCTGGTGTACTGGGCACATCTCCATCATTGCATTTCTCTTTCTCTGTTGTAATTATCTGACTCTCTCTTACCAATCACCTGTCAGCTCATTAAGGGCAGAAAACATCCTTCTTATACTTTCGGACTCGAGCACCTAAAATTTATCTGGCATACATGAAACTCATTTTTATCTCCTTGGCTCTCACTACAGGTATAGACTATCACAGCTCACATAATTCACGATTTCACACGCTTAAAATCAGAGACACTCCTTTAACTCTTTCAGGTCAGAATCTCCTATTCAAAGAGGGTTTTTTTAGTGGTTTCCTTTAAAGTTTAATTGTGCATCTTATACATATATAACTGTGTATATTATAATCATTATCAAGTAATAAACTACTTATTACTTTATATCATACTTCAAATTTAGCCATTTTTCTATCAGTGAGCATGTACTAATTGCTCTCTTTATGCTTACACAACACTGTCACTGCTAAGAATCCAAAGATGAAGACTCAGTTTCTGCCCTCATGATGTTCACAATGAAATATTTAATTATCAATTTGATAATTTCATAAAAATAAAAATTGTTGGGATATATGTTAAAAAATGTGGGAGGAAATTATGGTGGCAGTTAATGCATGATAGGTAGATCATTTGCAAAATGCTACATTCATTAAATGCTCATTATGTAACAGACACTGTTGTAGGTACTTCATTTATTTTCTCTTCAGTTCTTACTCTAAGAAGTAAAATAACTTGCCTGAGTTAACAAAATTTAAAACCAGGTCTTACTGGATTTCAAAACACAAATGCTTCACTATCCAGAACCAGAAAAGAAAACACACCCAGATCAAAGTTTTCTCTAAAGAGCTCATGGATGCGATAGTGGAGACATGCAGGTACCTAATAGAAATGTCACATTTATGTTCAAACAAGTTGTGCAGAATAATTTAAAAAACTTAATAGCTGTGCTTGGTTTTGGCTTAAATTTTACAAACTGGATGTGGCAATGCTGGTACTTTCATGGCACCTACAAGCTCAACTTGGCTGTTGTGTATGACCCTGGTTAGTAGGGAATATATATATATTCATGACTTCAAAAATGCAGTTTGCTGGGTAGGCGAAATCTTTCAATATTGGGGGCTCATGGGAAGAAATAGTAAGAGGAGACCTCGGTAATCAGGAAGTTTATAACTATTGAATGAAACAATTACAGGTTGTGGAAAATCTCCTGGGCTCTGCTTCCCCAGGCAGGGACCACAGCATGGGGCCCGATGAGGGGCAAGGCATGAGGGAGCAGAATGAGTGGCTGATTTCAGTTAGCATGGGATTCTCAGGCTCATGGGGACAAATTTGGCACACCTCTTCTCCAGCTTCTAATATAATATGAGTCCCAGTACCAAGGAAAGACTATCTTTTCTGCTATCAATGTTATCTTTATCAAAGCATAAGTATTCTTTTCTATTTTGGACAAAAATATCACTTGTCCCATGAGATTATTTGGCAAGACATTGAAAGGGGCCATTTATAGGTTTTGCTTGGAAAAAGAAAAGGACTTACAGTTCGCACTTTGTTCTGTACTCATTGAACTTCTATACACCCAATCCATGACAACTGTGTATAATGGAGAGGTGACAGGATTATGTACACTTACACTGATTATTTGGTTGCAACAAGTCATTCTAGTGTGTTTAAAATTTGTTCAGACCCATTCTCCCAGGCACCATGCAAGAGAATAGTAATTTTTCATATTTGGAAAGGAAGAGAGTCTGTGAGAGCAGAGAGATCACGCCTCATCTCCTTTCCCCCTACTTCCCCCTCTCTCTTTTAACATGACACAGAAGGATGAAAGACTCAACTGAAAAACGTAATCTATATCAATTTAACAACTTCACAGCAGGAAGCACTTTCTCTTGCTGAAGAGAAAGATAAGACCAAGCAAAAATGGTAAAAGAAAGACAAGGTGTATCTGAGAACATAAGATGACCTTTGAGATCCTAGCCAAACACAACACTGTGTCACAAAGACAGTAACCCCTCCACTCCTGGCCTTGATCTTCTCTGAATAAAAAAGTGCTTGCTGCCTGCATTAAAGTTCATCATAAATCTTTGAGAGAAGACTCTTGGAATAAGATGCAGCCTAGACAATGCCTGAGAACAAACTTTATAGAACCATGCTGGCCTTTCTTTCTCTTAATGGTCAGCCTGGAAAAAACAAACAAACAAACAAAAAGCAGGATGTTAAATATTATTTTCCTAGTACTTTAGTTGTTGTTATAAAAATAAATGCAGTAAAAACTAACATGACAGTTACTAAAAAAGTGTGTTTCTCTACCATCTATACAATAAATGGTATAAATCCATCGTGTCAGAACAGTGAGTTCATGCTCATTCTGATCTTCCTAGGCTTCTGTATTAAAATCAAATAAAGGTTAATAGACTTCCTTCATGGTTTAGAGATTTAGATCTTGATTTTTAAAACTCATTTTGTCAATTTTCCCCCAATCATCAAGCTTCTAAATCATTAATAAAAAATAGTCACTTACAATTTTCCAAAGCTATATGGGTCTATAGGACCCTTTCTTTCATAGCTCTATAAATATTGATCTCATTCAACGTTATTTAATGTCTAAAGAGAGTTAACAGGTTGAGAGTGACAATGAAGACAACACTCCATATAAAACCTTGCAGCAGAGCCAGTTGCTACTTAAACACAATTTGAAATTCAACATCATCTTTAATATTCAGCAGCTGAAAACTCTCTGACTCCATTTGTCTTGACCCGAAATGAATGCAGATTATTTCCAGAGATCTGGGTAACACTAGAGAGTGATAGCATTGGTGGGAGCCAGTAACAGAAATGGACCATACCTATATCTACACCTATACATACACTTATAACTGTACCTGTACTCTTATTCTAATTCCTATAGCTTCTTGAGGGTATCTTTGGTTCTCTGTTGGATCCTTAAAACTGCCACAGTCTGCTGCTCAATAAATATTGTGGAATCTATGAATATATTGTTCTCCCAGAATTAAGAATGAATTATGATGACCACAGAAAGTGGCATAATACCAATTTGCTGCCACAGTGCCCAATAACAAGGTTTGCATTGTCTTAAGGGAAAAGATCACTTATTATCATGAATCACCTAGTATGTACTAAGACCTGTCTTTATTTCTATTTTAATTGAAAATCCTAAAATTGACATCTGTTGTTGATACTATATTTTTGCCATTTTAAACAGTACAATCAGAAGCCAAAGGATGTATTTAGATATTAGAAAGTAAAAATGGTGAAATCATACCTATTAAAATCTTTTTAATTTAGGAGAATCCATAACTAGTAGAACCAGGAAGGATGTACTAGGTAAACTGAGATGATGATTCTGGGTCAGGCTCATGCAAGGTAAGCCTAGGTATCTTCACAGGAGTTAGGGCACTCATCTCATGCTTTTAGAGAAAAGTCTCTTATGAAGCTCTAAATTAGACATCCAAAGATACAGAATCAGGACATTCAGAGCCAGAGTGTGAAAAAGCAAATAAAAAAGGGAGCGTCAGGTGACCTGTTTTTGTAGACATTCTTCAGGATCTATGGATTTCTTTCCAATATATGTGAGTCATTCTGTCATATTATTGTTGGAAGAGAGATAATTTTGGTTTTATGTGTGGAAACCAAAGTGCTGCATTCTTTCTGGAAAGAAAAAAAGTGGGTTCTTTGATTCACATGTAGTTATCCTTAAACTGTCTCTAACATTCACACTTTTAAAATATCCAAAATAACTTTCTAGTAAAACCATCAGAAACTTAAGATATTTTATCTAAAAAAATTATGAACTTTTAAAAGGACCTTGAAAATGTATATTAATTTAAATGCTATTCAGATTTTAGTGGCTAAGAAAAACATCATGCCATTTGATAATGTTAGAAAAAAAAAGAGTTAAGTTTCTCTTTTTAATTTAAATTTTATTTTTTTTCAGTGTTCCAAGATTCATTGCCCATACCCCACACCCAGTGCTCCATGCAATAGGTGCCCTCAGTACCCACCACCAGGCTCTCCCATACCCCCACCCCCTCCCTCCAAGTCCCTCAGTTTGTTTCTGTGTCCAAAGTCTCTCTTGTTTCATTTCTCTCCCTGAATTACCCTACTTCCCATTTACTTTCATTCTCCTACTGTCTTAAGAGTTAAGTTTTAAGATAACTTCCCTGACCCAGGAGATATAAAGAATTAATAAGTAATTTTCCTTAGTTACTAAAGTAAGTGGTTTAGTTTCCCACTCACATTCTTTTTTTTTTTTAAGATTTTTATTTATTTATTTATTTGACAGAGAGAGAGATCACAAGTAGGCAGAGAGGCAGGCAGAGAGAGGGGAGGAAACAGGCTCCCTGCTGAGCAGAAAGCCCAACTCTGGCCTTGATCCCAGGACCCTGGGACCATGACCTGAGCTGAAGGCAGAGGCTTTAACCCACTGAGCCACCCAGGCACCCATCCCACTCACATTCTTATATATTAAATTATCTCAAGTCAGATGGTACTATTTAATGATGCATTATTTCATGTACAAACAAAAGTAGTCAATATGGATATAAAATAAGTATCACAAGAACTGGCACATTAAGTCCATTTCACCTTTATATAGGTCTCTGTGGACATTTTCTGGTGTATCTGATGTTTAGTATGATGGAGATGCCAGACAGTTGGAAAGAACATGACCTATTATAAAGGAAGTCCCAAAACTTAAAACTCAAATGACAATTTGAAATTGTCAATCCATAAGCCATATGAGCAGCATCAAAGCACTTGGTCCAGGAATGGAGTCAGCCCACTGGATGAATGGGGACAATCATGAAAATCAGGTATTCAGAGACTCAATGGGAAGGTCACATAAAGTAAGGCTGAGAAAACAATCCTGATTATGTCTAACTTGAGTGGGCAAACTTAGTCTACAGAGAGAATAATGATGTTTCTATGAATGACAAGAAAAGACACAAAATCCCATTAGGTTCTAGCAAAAGGAGCAAAGGGGGAAACAATTATTGGTTTATCTCTAATGACTTCACAGTTTCAGATTTAGCTCTTCAGGGTTATTGACCATATTCACATCCTTGAATTATATGACTTGCCCCTCCCATTAGTTTGAGTTAGTTTCATTTTATTATAACCAAATAGTTCCTGACCAGGATATAAGCTTCATGGAAGTGGGGGTAATGTATTTTTTTTTTTATTGTTATTAAAGTTCTTTTTTTTCCAGTGTTTCAAAATTCATTCCCCATTCCCCACACCCAGTGCTCCACGCTTTAGGTGTCCCCAGTATCCACCAACAGGCTCTCCCATCCCTCCACCCCCTCCCTCCAAGTCCCTCAGTTTGTTTCTGTGTCCAAAGTCTCTGTTGTTTCGTTTCCCTCCCTGGATTACCCTAGTTCCCATTTACTTTTCTTCTCCCACTGTCCTCCAGTTTGCCCCTCATGCACCACAAGGAAGTGATACCAGGCGATACTTGACTTTCTCTTCTTGGCTTATTTTACTCAGCATAATCTCTTCCAGTCCAGTCCATGTTGCTACAAAAGTTGGATATTCATCCTTTCTGACGGAGGCATAGTATTCCATTGTATATATGTACCACATCTTCTTTATCCATTCATCTGTTGATGGGCACCTTAGCTCTTTCCATAGTTTGGGGTTGTGGCCATTGCTGTGAAGAACATTGGGGTGCATATGGCCCTTCTTTTCACTACATCTGTATCATGGGGGTAAATGCCCAGTAGTGCAGTTGCAGGGTCATAGGGTAGCTCTATCTTTAATTTTTTAAGGAATCTCCACACTGTTTTCCAAAGTGGCTTCACCAGTTTACATTCCCACCAACAGTGTAAGAGGGTTCCCCTTTCTCCGCAGCCTCTCCAACACTTGTTGTTTCCTGACTTGTTAATTTTGGCCATTCTGACTGGTGTAAGGTGGTATCTTAGAGTGGTTTTGATTTGAATTTCCCTGATAGCTAGTGACACTGATCATTTTTTCATGTGTCTGTTAGCCGTTTGTATATCTTCTACGGAGAAGTGCCTCTTCATGTCTCTTGCCCATTTTTTGATGTGTTCATCTTCTTTTTGGGTGTTGAGTTTGAGTAGTTCTTTATAGATCTTGGATACCAGCCCTTTGTCTGTAGTGTCATTTGCAAATATCTTCTCCCATTCTGTGGGTTGCCTCTTTG
>PITA01021347.1:0-32894 GCA_004023965.1 Spilogale gracilis
CCGGCTAAGCAGCACAACAGACCACAACTTCTCATATGAAGACTTTGCTGAAATTACCACACCAGTACCTGGGGATACTGGCCCCAAATACAAACCAACACCTATTCTAATGAAAGTACCCGACTTTAAAGGGGAAAAAAATCCTTTGACTAAGAAGAGGAAGCACCTTATATGAGAAAGACAATTAGAAGATACCCTCGGATTCCGGCGTCGCTTCACAGAAGAAAAGGGTGTGACAGCTGAGCTCTGTGCGGAAAGGAAATGTGAGACCAGGACTTTCCATTCAGCACAATCAGCCCCTAGTGGACCTGGCACAAGCCTGATCAAGTGTGAGAATCCAGAGCACCACAAGCGTGTCCTAAGCCACTGTAGCACTCCACATGAATGAGCGGAGGGCTGAAGCTTCCGGGGACAGCAAAGGAACAGCATCGAGGTGCGGGGGAAGAAGTGGCACAAACGCAAAGCACAGCTGCGGCCAAGCAGGGCAGGAGAGGAGCTGGGCCAGTGTTCCCAGCCACCACACTGGCAGTGGCAGGCTCAGAGCCTGTCCTGGTGCGACAGGGTAAAGGTCACGAGTGATCGGGACGTAGCCTACCCGGTCACTCACAGCATCCTTGAGATTCCTGGTGTGGATGAGGTTCAGGGGAAAATGCCAGCGGTCCCAAACTGAGCTGTCCACAAGGACCTTGGAGGCATTTTCTCTTCAAGACATGCATGTGTATCTCGTAGAGCTGTCCTCTGAGGAGGCTTAGAACAACGACAACGTCCGGTACCCATGAGCACCACCACCACCACCCCCCACCACGCCGTGCTCTGGGAGCACCACTTTCCACTAGAAGAAACCAGGCTTCCTGGTAAAACTGCCAAACCCACAACTGGGCGAGGCCCACGACAAGCCTGGACCTCACAAGGACTAGCAGAAGATCACATACCACCAGGGCCATGTCAGGAACACTAAGCACCCAAAGGAAGAGACTCCATTAGCCAAAGAGAGGACAGCCTGAGCTTCGAAAAGGATAAAAAGTACAGTGGTCCAAATTCACAAAAACATTTAAATCCATAAATCCATGAGTTCAAAATTATATTTTTTTTTAAAAAAAAGCACCTAATCAGTCACCTTGAGAGGCTATTAAGGAACAAGTTAACTGGAAAATTGGGAAATACAAGGAAAGAACCAAGGAGCCATCACGCCTTCCACATGAAGCATCCCTCCCCCTGGTAATCGCACAGCAAAGGAAGGGGCTCCTGATAAAGAATTCCAACACATCAATGGAGAAGAAATGAGAAGATCACCACTTGGCATCCTCCCAAAGGACTGAGTGGAACAGGGCAGGGAGGCAGACAGCTGCTAGCACCACAAGGTGTCAGAGGGACACGGCACAAGCCCCCCAGGGAGCAGCATCACCTCGAGTCTGGCCCGGGCGTCAGCTATATACGACCTGGCCTCCGTCCCAGCTGCCACACGGCAAGAACACAGCGGAACGCACCAGGACTTCCACAGCTTAATGTCCCTGTCCCTTACATGTCCTGGATCTTAAGAAAAGAACACGGATGAAAAGATTAAAAAACAGGGGCGCCTGGGTGGCTCAGGTGGTTAACCATCTGCCTTCCACTCAGGTCATGGTCCCGGGGTCCTGGGATCGAGCCCCACATCAGGCTCCCTGCTCCGCAGGAAGCCTGCTTCTCCCTCTCTCACTCCCCCTGCTTGTGTTCCCTCTCTGGCTGTGTTTCTCTCTGTCAAATATATAAATAAAATCTAAAAAAATAAAATTAAATTAAAAATAAAAATAAAGGACTAAAAAACAGGAAATGTTTAGAAATGGGCAAGACCAAATCACAGCGTTCAGGAGACATCCTTTTGTAAGAAAACCGTAAAGGACGCAAAGGCACCCAACGATGGCAGCAGGTCTGGGGGGAGGTGAATGGGAGAGGGCATGTGGAAGGGCCTCTGGGGCCATCATCTGGGTGGAAGTGACAAGGGTGTTCACCTTATCATAACTCATTCATCTCCAGACAAAGGTTTTCTGTGATGCCTCCTGTTTTATTTCACAACGAAAAGGAGAAAAGAAAAGGAGACTGCCTAGTAAGCAGCAGACCCCTAAACTGCAGGAACGCTCACACTGAAGCTGGACGCTGCCCTGGTCCCAGCTGGGTCCTCGGGTCCATCTGACCGCAGCTTCCCCTGCACAAAACCCAAGTCTCTTCCAAAGGCGGAGGATGCCATCCACCTCTCGTTTGGCCTATGTACAAGGTCCTGTACACTGTTCATCAACCCTCCCATAAGGAGGGACCCAAAGAGATTCTCTGGAACCCCATGCCCTTCATCCCCCACCCTGAGTCCTCTGCAGGAGAGTCCCATCCACCTCACCCTTCCAACTAAGCAGTGAGGATATCACCCCTTCAAGAAACCCCCCAACACTCCCCCAACAGGTCTGCTGCCACAGTGACCTTAGTCTCCCAGGCACTTCTGTCCCTGGCTCCACCCGATCCTCTCCCACCTCGAGGGTCTTGCACAGGCACCCCCGCCACACAGACCAAAGAGGCTGGGCAGGATGAGCGGGGCTCCCTCTCGGGGGGCAAGGCCGGTGAGCCCATGCAGGAACTCCCAGCAAGAGGGGAACTCACAAGACAGTGCGCAAACACGCCTCAGTGGAAGGTGCAGGAGCCTACCTAGGCTCAGGTTTAGGCCAGACCACGCGAGTCACAAACTGGACTGCGGTCCCAGGACCACCATCTCACGCAGAGACACCACCATGGGGGCCAACTCCAGAGCACCAGCCCTCACAACATAAGCCCTCAGATGGAGTCGGAAACTGGGCACATCCACTAAATAAGGATAGCCTTAAGCGTTAACCCTGAAAATGCCAAAGGGGAATTCCACCTGCTGCACTGGGCTCTAAAGTGCCCCTCAAAGGTAAGTTTTAAAGGAAATCTAGTATGGGGCACCTGGGTGGCTCAGTGGGTTGGGGCCTCTGCCTTCGGCTCAGGTCATGATCTCAGGGTCCTGGGATGGAGGCCCGTGTCGGGCTCTCTGCTCAGCAGGGAGCCTGCTTCCTCCTCTCTCTCTGCCTACTTGTGATCTCTCTCTCTCTGTCAAATAAGTAAATAAATAAATAAGTAAAATCTTTAAAGGAAATCTAGTGTGACTGCAGGTGACTGGTAATCCATATGCAGATTAACACATTCAAACCAACACGTATGTCCTAAATTGACCATAATGCCCAGGTAAGAGGCCTGTTCCTTGGTGCACCATCAATTCACCATTCTCCGGAGGTGAGGACGCCGCAGAGCACCCTGTTCACCGGGCTCTGTCAAGGGCTTTCCAGGCAAAGGCTAGTTCCTGCTCATTCATGCTACACTTCTCTCCAGGCAGGACTCCAAGAGCAGTAAGCCACCCCACACTGTGGGAGCAGATCTAGCAAGAAATCTCTTCAGATAAAGCATTAGCTTTCAGGATAAGGAGAGGTTTACTCCCCACCCCAACTTCAAAAACTAATTATGGAAGGGAAAATTTGTCCACGAGAGTAACTGGACCAGAGTGATGAGCCTCACCCTTGATCTGTCCCCCAGTGAAGAGATTCTGGTCTCTACCGCCCTGTGTTGTCCCTCTCGGAATGCAGGTCAGTCACTGAGCGTGCGGAGCTGGTAACAGGCAACCCCCACAGTGGACTCACGAGCTCTGTGAGCTAATTAATAACCGAGACTAGCCCAAAACCAGTGCCCAAAAACGAGCTACAATTTGTGCCCAGTAGCGAAGAATGCACTCTGTGCGGATAGGCTTTGATAAAAGCTCTTGGATTTTTAGAATTACCGCCCCTGGTCATTCTTCCAGAATAACATGCCGGTTAATGATTTCTTCTTGTTTGCATCCTGAACTAATCAACTGACAGTATTACTGTTCTGTGACCGTAAGTCTGGAAACAAAGAGTACAGGAGCCTAGCGCAACTTATCATAAGATACTAAACCACTAAAATCTGAAGGCAGTAAGTATGAAATTTACAATAAAATTTGGTCTAAATAAAGAACTTTAGTCTGTGTATAAATGATTACACTAAGTAAACCTAAAGCCCAAAATTTACCAACAAAAAAGCCTATTTTTTTAAGTTTATTTTTAGTATCTACACCCAATGTGGAGCTGGAACTCAGCCCCAATATCAAGAGTTACATGCTTCTCTGACTGAGCCAGACAGCTTCCCCAAAAGCCCATTTTTGGAGGAAGATATACCACTGCTAAAATTACACCGAAGGTGTCAGCACAGTGGTCCACGAAGCCTGCAACCAAGCTAGACGGGAATGCCGTCCCAATGTCTCAACAGCGATGTGACCTAAGGCCATCAACTTAACCTCTCGTGCCTCAGTTTCTCTTTCATTAAATGGGAATACCATCCATCAAAGGGTTGTGATGAGGACCACACAAGATAACAAGCAGGAAGTGCACATAAAGCAGTGTGACCACAGAAGGTTATAAGGAACTTCATCAGGGATAGTCTCCACATTTTCTCCTTACCAGTGTATAGGAAGGATGGGTCTCAGAACAGAAAGCCTCAACAACAACAAATGAGAAGAAAAGACTTCAAAGATCAAAAGTCATTATGCCACAGAAAATAAAACCACCCCTAACTGAAAAACGGTTAACTGGATCATCTTTTTTTTACTGAAGTATGGTTGACATGCAATATTAGGTTAGCTTCAGGTATACAACATAGTGATTCAACATTTACATTCAAAAGTGACCACCACTGGGGTACCTGCATGGCTCAGTCACTGAAGTGCCTGACTCGGTTTTAGGCCAGGTCATGATCTCCCAGGTGATGAGATCAAGCCCAGCATCAGGCTTCATGCTCAGCAGAGTCTGCTTGAGATTCTCTTCCTCTGCACCTCCTCCACTCATATTCTCTTTCTTTCTGTAAATGTTTTCTTAAAAAAGTGATCACCACTATAAATTTAGCTTCCATCGGTCATCATACTCAGTGATCATATACAAACTATGCATTACATCCCCCATGTCTATGTATCTTATACCTGCTAGTCTGTACCTTTTTTTTTTTTAAGATTTTATTTATTTGACAGAGAGAAACAGAGCCAGAGAGGGAACACAAGCAGGGGAGTGAGAGAGGGAGAAGCAGGCCTCCCGCGGAGCAGGGAACCCGATGTGGGGCTCGATCCCAGGTCTCCGGGATCACGACCTGAGCTGAAGGCAGTCACTTAACCAACTGAGCCACCCAGGCGCCCCTAGTCTGTACCTTTTAATCCCCTTCCACTTTTTTGATAAAGCCCCAACCCCCTCCACGGCAACCACCAGTATGTTCTTGGTGCTTTTTTTTTTTTTTAAGACTTATTTGGGAGAGAGAAAGTATACCTGCAAGCAGGAAGGAGGCGCAGAGGGAAAGGGAGAGAGAGAGAGAGAACCCCAAATATACCCCATACTGAGAGCAGAGCCCAACTTGGGCTTGATCTCAGACCCGTAAATCATGACCGGAGCTGAAATTAAGAGTCAGACATTCAGGGCGCCTGGGTGGCTCAGTTGGTTAAGCGATTGCCTTCAGCTCAGGTCATGATCCTGGAGACCCGGGATCGAGTCCCACATCGGGCTCCCTGCTCGGCAGGAAGCCTGCTTCTCCTCTCTCACTCCCCCTGCTTGTGTTCCCTCTCAAGCTGCATTTGTCTCTGTCAATAAATAAAATCTTAAAAAAAAAAAAAAAAAAGAGTCAGACATTCAACCAAATGTGTCAGCGACCCAGGCACCCCACCAGTATGTTCTTGTATCTGAGTCTGTTTCTGTTTTATCTTGTTTCTTCATTTGCCTGGATTTTTAGATTCCACATTTACGTGAAATCATACGGTATTTGTTTTTCGCCGACTTCTTTCACTCAGCATAATATCCTCTAAGTCCATCCACGTTAATGCAGATGGTAAGATTACATTCTTTTTTTTTTTTTTTAAGAGAGGGAAAGAGACACTGTCAAGCAAACTCCCACTGAGCACACCCCCCCCCCAACAAAATCAAGTCAGACGTTTAACCAACTGAGCCATCCAGGTGCCCCTTCTTCTCTTTCATGGCTGAGTAACATTCCAGTGTGTGTGAACAAGTACACGTCAGCCGCATCTTCTTTACCCACTCATCCATCAGTAGACACTGAAGGTACTTCTGTATCTTGGCTACTGTCAGTACTGCTGCAATGAACACAGGGGTTCAGGGATCTCTTTGAGTTAGTGTTTTTGTTTTCTCCAGATAAATACCCAGAAGTAGCATTACAGAATCCTATGGTATTTTAATTTTTTTTTAAAGATTCATCTACTTATTTTAGAGAGAGAGAGAGCATGCGCACGATTGGGGGAGCCTTATGCAGACCCTGTGCTGAGCATGGAGCCCAACACCGGGCTCAATCTCAAGACCCAGACATCACAACTCAAGCCAAGTCAGATGCCCAACTGACTGCGCCAGCCAAGCACCCTGCTATTTTAATTTTTTGAGTAACCACCATACCATTTCCATCGTAGCTGCACCAACTTTCATTCCTACCAACCCCACTGGAGGGTTCCCTTTTCTCCATGTCCTCACCGACGCTTGTGATCTCTTATCTTTCCAGTAGTAGCCATTCTGACGGGCGAGGGGTGGTATCTCACTGTGGTCTGATTTGCCTTTCCCTGACGATGGGTGACGTTGAGCATCTCTTCTTGTCTGTTGGCCATGGTACATCTCAACAACCTCACTGTGACGTCATTCACACATCGCACAATTCACTCATTTAAAGTACATAATTCAATGGCTTTTAATATAGTCACAGAGTTGTATATTAATCATGACAATCTAATTATAGAAAATTTTCCTATCTCCCAGAAGTAACCTCATACCCTTATTAGCAATCACTCACCAATGCCTCCCTCCTCCAGCCCCTGGCAATTGCTAATCTACAACCTCTACAGATTTCCCTCCTCTATACATTTCAGATAATTAAAACCTTTATATGATCTTTTGTGATTGGCTTCTTTCACTTAGTATTTTTCAAGGTAGCATGAATCAGTATTCCATCTCTTTTTATTGCTGAACAGTATTTTTTTAAAGATTTTACTTATTTGAGAGAGAGAGTGAGAGAGAGCATGAGAAGGGAGAAGTTCAGAGGGGGAAGCAGACTCCCCATGGAGCTGGGAGCCGGATGTGGGACTCGATCCCAGGACTCCCGGATCATGACCCTAGCTGAAGGCAGTGATTTAACCAACTAAGCCACCGAGGCACCTTGCTGAATAATATTGTGTTACGCTTGATCCTTGAACAACATGAGTTTAAACTGTGCAGGTAAACAGTTGGGAAAGTCCCAAAAGTTTTGCTCCTTGGACAGTCCTGTGTCCAGATTCCCAGATCTGGGCTGAGGATGGGGGAGTGTGCCCATGGATGGACCCACAAGGGAAGGTGGGGCCCTGGGGCTCCCCCCAGAACTCCTGTCAGTGCCTTCAGCCCACCAGGGGAGCCTGGAGTTAGGGGTGGGGATGAGTCTATCAAGCACAATCCTTCTCTAAGTGGAACAAAAGGAGGGAGGAGCCATGGCCCCCTGGCCCCAAACCGCCAGGAGCACAAGCACGGGGTCCTGCGGCCATGGCCCCGGGAATGGGACAGAGGAAGGCCGCTCTCACCCTGTCAGCGGCAGCCCCAAAGGGCTGAGCACTAAGCAGAGCCAACGGGGTGGGCTCATTGCTTTCTCTAAGCTTGGAGCTGTTTTAGATCATGTGGGGAAAAGGAGAGCCACCTATACTTGTACAGCCTGCCGCCTCCTCATTCTGAAATTCTGTCCCCCTCAGCTTTGGAGGAATGCAGCTTTTTGCCTTTCCTTCTCACTTTTGCATGTTTTTACTGACCATTCAATATGCTAACTGTTCTCAGCCCTGAACCTTGAAGAGGAGGTTTGACACCCCCAGTCAGACTTTGGTGCTCTCTGGAGATGAAAATGCTTTGTATATTTTCTCAACTAGATCCCTTTTCAAAGTGTCTAAACAATAAAAATTTTTGATTTGTGAAAAAAAGATAAAATAAAAAAATTAAAAACTGTGCAGGTTCACTTATAAGTGCATTTTTTCAATAAATAGAGTATAATACTGTAAATGTATTTTCCTTAAGATTTTCTAAGTGACACATCCTTTTCTCGGGCTTACTTTATCATAAGACTATTGCATGAGGTGGTGCCTGGGTGGCTCAGTTGGCTGTGCCTACGTTTTTGTGTGAACATGTTTTCATTTCTCTTGAGTGGACACCTAGAGTAGAATTGCTTGGTCATATGATAATTCCGTGTTTAACATTTTGAGGAACTAACAAGATGTTCTTCCCAAAGGGAGGCACCACTTTATATCACCACTAGAGAAGAATGAGGGTTCTAATTTCTCCACAACTTCACCAGCACTTGCTACAGTCCACCATTTTTGGTATACAATTATTCATAGCATTCCATGATAATACTTTTTATTTCTGCAAAGTCAGTAGTAATGTTCCTTGTTTCATTCTTGATTTTAGTAATTTTGAGTCTTTTTTCCCTTGGTCCATCTAGCAAAAAGGTTTGTCAGTTTTGCTGATCTTTTCAAAGAACCAATCTTTGATCTAATCTTTGTTATTTTTCTTCTTTCTCCTTGCTTTGGGTTTTGTTTGCTTTTTTTCTTCTGGATTCTTAGAGTGAAATAATTAGGTTAATGATTTGAGATCTTCTTTCTTAAATAGTTATTTACAGCTGTACCGCCAAGTACTGCTTTTAGTACATCTCTTACGTTTTGGTATATTGGGTTATTTTCATTTATCTTAAAGTATCTTTTTAATCTCCCTTTGTTGAAAGAGGTCATCAAAAACATGCGATTCTCAGTTAACTCGTGAACTAGATGCAGGCAATCAGCCCGTCCTCACCCCATCCTGTCCTTGGAATATGGGTTCCACTTGCCCTCTCCTCTCCCAAAAGCTGCCCCAAGTACAAATACACAGCCTCAAGAGAGCGATGCAGTACTGAGACCCTCTGGATCCTCTATGTGACTGAATCCCGTTAAGGCCTCTACACAAACTTTTGAAGATTTGGTGAGGGGAGACAAAGATCTATCAGTCTTGCAGCTGTTCAAGCCAAACTCATTTGCAAGTCGTTTTGCTTTATTAAACCTGCCACCTACCAATTTGGAGTGGCCTGCCTCTTCGGTCAGTCTCTCCCTGCTCTCCAAATACAGGGCCTAGTTTCAGACTACACCCAGGAAGCTCCCAAGGAGCTTACAAACCAACAACCTGTGTTTTCTTCTTTGACCCAGTGGTTATCTGGGAGAGAGTTTAATTTTCACATATTTGTGAATTTTCCAAATTTCCTTCTATTACTGATTTTTCTAATTTCATCCCATTGTAGCTAAGAATATACTCTGTATGATTTCAATCCCTTTAAATTTACTGAGGCTTTTTTTTATGACCTAACATACACTCTATTCTGAAGAACGCCCCATGTGCAATGGACAAGAATGTGTGTATTCTCACACTGGGTGGAAAGTCTACAAATGCCTTTGGGGGTGGGTGCTGGTTTATAGTGTTGAGCCTCCTATTCATTGCTAATCATGTCTAATTGTGTATCTATTACTGAAAGTAGTATACTGAAGTCTCCAACTACTGTAATTGTCTATTTCTCCCCTTCAGTTAATCATATATTTTGTTCTGTGTGTTTTGGGGCTTCGTTATTAAGTATAGCTATATTTATATAGTTGATGTATTTTGAGAGATTCATTCTTTGCCATTATAAAATGATCTTCTAGGTCTCTAAATTCTTTTTTTTTTTTTTTAAGATTTTATTTATTTATTTGACAGAGAGAAACACAGCCAGAGAGGGGAACACAAGCAGGGGGAGTGAGAGAGGGAGAAACAGGCTTCCCGCGGAGCAGGGAGCCCAATGTGGGACTCGATCCCGGATCTCCGGGATCATGACCTGAGCCGAAGGCAGTCGCCTAACCAACTGAGCCACCCTAGGTACCCCTAGGTCTCTAAATTCTTGTCTTAACATCTATTTTGTCTGATCTTAGCACAGCCCCTTGGGCTCTCTTCTGGTTACTATTTGCAAGACACATTATTTTTCTTCCTTTTACTAGTTATCTTTTAATCTGTGGAGTCATTTCAAGACAGTGTATAGTTGGATTTTTTAAAAATCCAATCTGCCAATCTTGCTTTTTTTTATTTTTTTTAAGTAGGCTCAACACAGAGCTTGAACTCAAAACCCTGAGATCAAGACCTGAGATGAGATCAAGAATCACTCAATCTGGGGCGCCTGGGTGTCTCAGTTGGTTAAGTGACTGCCTTCGGCTCAAGTTATGGTCCCGGAGACTCAGGATAGAGCCCCGCATTGGGCTCCCTGCTTGGTGGGAAGCCTGCTTGTCCCTCTCTCACTCCCTCTGCTTGTGTTCCCTCTCTAGCTGTGCTTCTCTCTGTCAAATAAATAAATAAAATCTTTAAAAAAAAAAAAAAAAAGTCATGGGACGCCTGCTTAAGTTGGTTAAGCAACTGCTTCCGGCTCAGGTCATGATCCTGGAGACCCGGGCTCAAGCCCCACTTCGGGCTCCCTGCTGAGCAGAAAGCCTGCTTCTCCCTCTCTCAGTCCCTCTGCTTATGTTCCCTCTCTAGCTGTTTCACTCTGTCAAATAAATAAAATCTTAAAAAAAAAAAAAAAAAATCACTCAACTGACTGAGCCACCCAGGTGCCCCCAATCTCTGCCTTTTAATTCAAGTGTTTCATCTGTTTACATCTAAAATAATTACTGATGAGGTAGGATTCTTATCTGCCATTTTCCTTATTTTCTTTATATCCTGTACTTCTGTTGATTACCATTACTGTCTTTTGTGTTAGATATTTTTTTAGTGCACCACTTTAATTTCCTTGTTTCTTTTGCTGTACTTTTTTAGTGACTTGCTTAGTAGTTGCCTAGAGATTATAATTAACACCTTAACTTAAAACAACCCAGTCTGGGGCTCCTGGGTGGCTCAGTGGGTTAAAGCCTCTGCCCTCAGGTCACGGTCTCAGGGTCCTGGGATCGAGGCCCACATCGGGCTCTCTGCTTGACGGGGAGCCCGCTTCCTCCTCTCTCTCTGCCTGCCTCTCTGCCTACTTGTGATCTCTCTCTGTCAAATAAATAATAAAATCTTAAAAAAAAAAAAAAAAAACCCAGTCTGGGTTAATATGAACTTAATTGTAATAGCATAGAGAAATTTTACTCCAATATATGCCATCTGTTCCCTTCTCCCTCCTTGTACTATTGTAATACAAATTAAATCTTTATACCTTATAAGCCCATTGGTACAGTTTTATTTAAACTGTATTAAAATTAATTGTCTTATGCAGTTGTCTTTTAAACCAGATAAAAGACTAAAGGTTATTTATTTATTTGTTTATTTATTAAGATTTTATTATTTGACAGAGAGAAACACAGCTAGAGAGGGAACACAAGCAGGGGGAATGAAAGACAGAGAAGCAGGCTTCCCGCTGAGCAGGGAGTCCGATGCGGGGCTGGATCCCAGGACTCAGGAATGGTGACCTGAGCTGAAGGCAGATGGCTAACAACTGAACCACCCCAGGCACCCCAAGACAAAAGTTTATTTAAAATAAAAAAAAAAAAGACCTATGCTTTTATACTTACTTACACAGGTGTCTTTACCATTGCTCTTTATTTCTTCACGTATTCTATTATTTAATGCCTCTCATTTCAGCCTAAAGCACTCCCCTTAGTATTTATTGTAGGACAGGTTTGCAAACAACAAATTCCCTCTCTTGTTTACTTAATATTATCTTAATTTCTCCATTTCTGAAGGATGCTTTTGCTGTATATACAATTCTTGGTTGACAATCATTTTCTTTCAGCATTTTGTAGCTGTCGGCCCACTGCCTTCTGAGCTCCATGATTTCAGATGCGAAGTGATCAGTTAATCTTGAGGATCTCTCAAAAATGATAAGTCACTTTTCCTCACTGCTTTCAAGAGTATCTCTATGTCTTTGTCTTTCAACAGTGTGACTATGACGTGTCTAGATATTGATCTCCTTAGGGTTATCCTTTTTGGAGGTCATCTTGGATACGCAAGTTAATATCTGTCACCAAATTCAGGCAGTTTATGTCTTCAAATAATCTTTGTGCACCTTTCTCCTATTCCTCTCTTTATGGGACTCTATTTATGGATATATCAGTATGCTAGATGATGTCCCACAGATCTCTGAGGCTCTGTTCGTTTTTCTTTTTTTTTTAAAGATATTATTTATTTATTTGAGAGGGAGGGAGTGAGTGAAAGAGAGAACAGAAACAGGGAAGGGCTGAGGAGGGAGAAGCCGAGTCCATTGCTGAGCAGGAAGCCCAATGAGGGGCTCCATCCTGCATCATGGACCCCAGTATCATGACCCCAGCAAAAAGCAGACACTTAGGTGCGCCTGGGTGGCTCAGTTGGTTGGGCGACTGCCTTCGGCTCAGGTCATGATCCTGGAGACCCGGGATCGAGTCCCACATCAGGCTGCCTGCTCGGTGGGAAGCCTGCTTCTCCCTCTCTCACTCCCCCTGCTTGTGTTCCCTCTCTGCCTGTGTTTCTCTCTGTCAATAAATAAAATCTTAAAAAAAAAAAAAAAAGCAGACACTTAACAGACTGAGCCACCCAGGCTCCCCTGTTCATTTTTTTTTCTTTTTTTCTTCCTGTTCCTCAGATTTTATCTATACTTACCTTGAGATCAATCTTAATTTAATTATCTTAACAAATCTATTCTCCAATTCACTGATTCTTTCTTATGCCAGTTCAAATCTGCTAAGCCCCTCTAGTAAATTTTTCAGTTTAGTTATTATATTTTCAACTCCAGAGTTTCAATTTGACTTTTTTTTTTTAAAGATTTTATTTATTTATTTGACAGAGAGAAACACAGCCAGAGAGGGAACACAAGCAGGGGGAGTGAGAGAGGGAGAAGCAGGCTTCCCGCTGAGCAGGGATCCCAATGCGGGGCTCAATCCCGGGACTCCAGGATCATGACCTGAGCCAAAGGCAGTCGGCTTAACCAACTGAGCCACCCAGGCGCCCCTGACTTTTTTTTTTTAATAATTTCTACCTCTTCTCTGATATGCTCTATTTGGTGAGACATCATTTTCATGTTTTAATTCTTTAGAGACAGCTTAAGGCTTAAGTTCTTGGAACAGATTTATAATAGCAGATTTAAAGTCCTTGTCTAGCAAGCTCAACATCTGGATCCTTTCAAATAGAGTTTCTACGGACTACTTTTTTTTCCTGTGTATAGACTGTACTTTCCTTTTTCTTTGTATATTTCATCATTTTTTATTGAAAACTGGGCATTTTAGGGGCGCCTGGGTGGCTCAGTCATTATGCATCTGCCTGCAGCTCAGGTCATGATTGTGGAGTCCTGGGATCAAGCTCAGCATCAGGCTCCCTGCTTGGCAGGAAGCCTGCTTCTCCCTCTCTCACTCCCCCTGCTTGTGTTTCCCTCTCTAGCAGCATTTCTCTCTGTCAAATAAACCTACACATTTTAGGTAATATGATGT
The DNA here is from genome assembly GCA_004023965.1 of Spilogale gracilis. Classification (NCBI taxonomy): domain Eukaryota; kingdom Metazoa; phylum Chordata; class Mammalia; order Carnivora; family Mephitidae; genus Spilogale; species Spilogale gracilis. Next base: position 13,517 of record PITA01021347.1, read on the forward strand.
GGCAAGTCTGGAAATCAAAACGCCCCCCCTCCCCAGGAACTGTTATTGTCGTTGGTGCTGCATTTGTCTCTTGAATGACTTTCCTGAACTAGTTCTGTATAGTCTATAATTCCTTCGAGTTTACAGCTACTCAAGTTTTTGTTCAGTTAACTTAGTAGCCAGTTCATGACCGATCGGGGATCTCCTTCAGTGCCTTCAATAAGTGTCCCAGACACTGCCAAGGAACTCTATGTGTTAAAGCCTGTCAGTACTCAGGCAGGTTATAACTCTGCCTCTGCCTTCACTTCCTATTTGCACAGGGACTCAAGATTAGCCAGAGGTGAGAGACTGTGGCCTTCTAAAGTCTCTCCTAGGTATACACACAATCCTGTCCTCGTGCAGCCCTCCAGATCACAGACATCTGTCAGAGCTTTTCAAAGCACCCTGATCGCATGTCATTCTTTGCATGTTCCTTTTAAGATGTTGGCCGACTCCTATTTGCCCTCAACTGTGATATTAAACAATTGTCACTGACTGTTTTCCACAACACACTAGGACAGGGCTTTTCCCACTGAACAAAGTCATATAATGGTAAGTTCTGCAAACGGGGCTTTCCCAGAAAAGCTGCAGGACTGGCCAGACAGTAACAGTGCTCTACGAAGAGGACTTTTTGAGGGCTCCCAACCTGATCTGTCCTCTCCAGTTCTCACAGCTACACGGTTGTGAAGCTGCTTGTTTTCAATGCCACTACAAATCATGGGAGAGGAGAACGAGAGCAGGTCAAGTTAGAGGTTCAACAGTTTTGTTGAATAAATTCTCCTGAGATTGTTTTAACCATTAGTTACTTTCCAAAGCTCTGACAAAGTTGACTTTGACCATTTTTAGCAGTATTCATTGCTTTTATGGAGGGATGGATTTATGGATGTTATTCCACCGTGCTGAGTAAACGGCAATTCTGCTATAGATTCAAAGCCACTACAAACAGAGTACTTTACCATCCATACCCTGTCAATTCTGATCTCTGTGTCTCCAAATCCACCCCCTTAATTCAGACCCTCACCACCTCCTAGACAGAAGCAACTCATCTTTTCCTAACTGACTTTCCTGCCTGTAAGCCTAGTCTAAAACCCAGCCTCTATATTCAAAACTGCTGTTCTACTAATAAAAAATAAGTTGCATAGTGTCACTGTCCTGCTTAAAATACATCAATGGACCACATCCTCCAGAGGATCCCCATGATCTGGTTTCGGCCTGTCTCTCCCCCCTTGTTCTACTGCAAGAACCCCACCGCCCACTGGACACTACTCATATTAAAAACCACCCACAACTCCGTGTGTCCTGCAGCCACTCCTGAGTCTCTTCAGTGTGATACACGGTGTTTCCCACTTTCCTGGACTATCTCCTTGCACTGTGAGCAAGAGGGAGAATTAGTAAAAAAAAAAACAAGCCTTCCCAGAGAACCTGAAAAGGCTTAGGAATTGAAAATGTCAGGTGCCTCAGGAGGTGGACATCAGGAGGAGGGCTACGTCTATGTAAGGAGCAGCAGGCTCCCTCCAGCACACCCTGCAGTCAGGCAACCTGCTTCCCCAACACCAGCAGAAGACCAGAGGTTTCCCCTCTGGAAAAGCAGGAACACAGAAGCTCTAGCCCTGGTGACAACAATGAATACTGGGGCCACACTAAGAAAAGCACAACTGAGTGACAGACTCACTGATGGTGAGACACCCCTCCCAGGACAATGGCAGCTGGGCTTCCAGGACCCACCTACCTCACCAAGCAAGAGATGAGACTGAAGAGTCCTTCTGGAAGAGACTGAAGAGACAACTGACATGTAGGTTCCCCCAGTGACAGAGACCCCTCATCCATCACAGTGCGGGAAGGCCTCCCACCGGAGCTCTAACCACGCTGGCCAATGCTGGCACATGTGAGTACACAGACTCCAACCCCCAAGCATCCAGGAAGATCTCACAGCATGAGCCAGAAACCAAAACAAACCTACAGAAAAGGAAATCAGAGCAAAGAGGTTATACAGAGGAAGAAACTCCAAAGCAACGTAGAGAAAATACAGCTTTAAAAGCCAGATACCACCAAGGGCGCCTGCATGGCTCAGGCCTCTGCCTTCGGCTCAGGTCGTGATCTCAGGGTCCTGGGATCGAGGCCACATCGGGCTCTCTGCTCAGCGGGGAGCCTGCTTCCTCTTCTCTCTCTGCCTGCCTCTCTGCCTACTTGTGATCTCTCTCTGTGTCAAATAAATAAATAGAATCTTTAAAAAACATTTTTAAAAACCAGATACCACCAAAAAAGGAGTACTCAGACAATAAGGCCTCAAATTAGAGAAGTACTTGCAGAAATTTTAAAAAGTTCAAAAGAAGGGCTAGAGGACAAAGTTGAAAGTCTCAGAAATATAACACCACAATGATAAAGAAATGGAAGATGAAAGATAAACAAAGTAAGAAAATGTAAGTCACGAGGTCCAAATTTCACTTGTTATTAGAGGACCATTCAAAAAGAAGACAGTGAAAGGAAATCATCAAAGAAAGAAAATGAGAACACTTCCCCAAACCGAAAGGACATGAGAGTCCAGACTGAAAAAGTCACTGGGCACCTGGCGGCTCAGTTGGTTAAGCAACTGCCTTCAGCTCAGATCATGTACCTGGAGTCCCAGGACTGAGTCTCACATCAGGCTCCCTGCTCAGTGGGGAGTCTGCTTCTCCCTCTGACTTCTCCCCTCTATGCTCTCTCTCACTCTCTCTCTCTCTAATAAATAAGTAAAATTTTTTAAAAGATTTTATTTATTTATTTGACACAGAGAGAGATCACAAGTAGGCAGAGAGGCAGAGAGAGAGGAGGAAGCAGGCTCTCCACCAAGCAGAGAGCCCGATGTGGGCCTCGATCCCAGGACCCTGAGATCACAACCCAAGCCGAAGGCAGAGGCTTAACCCTCTGAGCCACCCAGGTGCCCAAATAAGTAAAATTTAAAAGAGAGAGAGAGAGAGAAAGGTCACCACGGGCCACACCCTTGGCACAGCATCTTAAAACTGCAGACCACTAGAAACAAAGAATAGAGCCAAGCCTTCAAAATTGAGGAAGAGTTAGTTTCAGTTAGAATTCTACCAGAGCCAAATTCTCAATTAAGTACAGAGATTAAAAAAAAAAAAAAAACACTTTTTTTCAAAAATGCAAAATCTCAGAAGAATTTTACCTGCTATGCACTCTTACCAAGCACAAAGGAACACAAGCCCAGCACACAGGCATGTGGACCCCCAAGAACAGAGGTCCAGCCAGAGACAAGACCCTCAGGACCACAGTGAAGGCAAGGCCCAGGAGAGCAGCATGAGCACGACCAACCTGTCCAGATGACGGCAGAACTGATCACTCATGAAGGACACGTCCGACATGGAAGGAAGGGGCTAAGAGGCGGCCTGCTATGTACGGGAAGCGGGGCCCTTACAGTCATGTCCAGAACCTTAGCGCTGAAAAGCAACAGGTGCATTAAAAAGTACAAAAGTACAGGGCACTAGGCCAGCTCAGTCGATGGAGCATGTGATTCTTGACCTCAGGGTCATTAGGTTCGAGCCCTACACAGGGTATAGAGACTCCTTAAAAATAAAACCTTTAAAAAATATATATATATAAGGGGACACCTAGGTGGTTCAGTTAGTTAAGCGGCTGTTTTCAGCTCAGGACATGATCCCAGGATCCTGGGATCGCGTCCCGCGTTGGGCTCCCTCTGCCTCTGCCTGCCACTGTGCCTGCTTATGCTATTTCGCTTTGAAAAATAAATAAATAGAATAGAATAGAATAGAATAGAATAGAATAGAATAGAATAGAATAGAATAGAAAATAACCATGGAGCCTGTTTCTCCCTCTGTTTGCTTGTGCCCTCTTGCTTTGACATATAAAAAATAAAAAATAAAATAAAATAAGGGGCGCCTGGGTGGCTCAGTTGGCTGAGCGACTGCCTTCGGCTCAGGTCATGATCCTGAAGACCCGGGATCGAGTCCCACATCGGGCTCCCTGCTTGGCAGGAAGCCTGCTTCTCCCTCTCTCACTCCCTCTGCTTGTGTTCCCTCTCTGGCTGTGTTTCTCTCTGTCAAATAAATAAATAAAATTTTTTTTAAAAATAAAATAAAAAATAAAATATAAAAAATAAATTTAATTTAATTTAATTTAATTAAATAACCATGGAAACTATTTCTTCCTCTGCCTCGGCCTGCCACTTTGTCTGCTTGTGCTCTCTCACTTTGACATATAAAAAATAAAAAATAAAATAAATAAAATATGATATAATATAAAATAAAATATAAATAAAAGTACAAAAGTACAAAGGCAATAGTTAATACCACAGACATTAAAAGTTGAACTATCAGGGCGCCTGGACGGCTCAGCCAGTAATATATCTGACTCTGGCTCAGGTCAGGATCCCAGGGTCCTCGAACTGAGCCCCACATTGGGCTCCATGCTCAGTGAGGAGCTTCTCCCTCTCCCTCTGTTGCTCCCCTCCTGCTCATGCTTTCACTCTAATAAATAAAATCTTAAAACAAAAAAAAGTTGAACTATCATTCTCAACTGAGAAGAATATTTTCAGACATTAATTAAATGCTATACATTTAATTAGATAAAATAGTGTGCCACGATAGAGAATGAGAGCAGGAAAGCTCAGGTAAATTAAATCCTTACTTTCCACAGTAAAAAGTCAATAAATCATAACTAAATGGGAAAAAGCACCCACAAACGGTGTAACATGTGATTCAGTAATTACATTTTTTTAAAAGTAAGTATGATGTAAGCTGGTGCAGCCACTTTGGAAAACAGTGCGGAGATTCCTTAAAAAATTAAAAATAGAGCTACCCTATGACCCTGCAATTGCACTACTGGGCATTTACCCCAAAGATACAGACGTAGTGAAAAGAAGGGCCATATGTACCCCAATGTTCATCGCAGCAATGGCCACAATCTCCAAACTGTGGAAAGAGCCAAGGTGCCCTTCAACAGATGAATGGATAAAGAAGATGTGGTCCATATATACAATGGGATACTACACCTCCATCAGAAAGGATGAATACCCAACTTTTGTAGCAACATGGACTGGATTGGAAGAGATCATACTGAGTGAAATAAGCCAAGCAGAGAAAGTCAAGTATCACATGGTTTCACTTACTTGCGGTGCATGAGGGGTAATATAGAGGACAGTAGGAGAAGGAAAGTAAATGGGAAGTAGGGTAATCCAGGGAGAGAAACAAAACAACAGAGACTTTGGACACAAAAACAAACTGAGAGACTTGGAGGGAGGGGGGTGGGGGGATGGGAGAGCCTGGTGGTGGGTACTGAGGGCACCTATTGCATGGAGCACTGGGGGTGGGGAATGGGGAATGAATCTTGGAACACTGGAAAAAAAAATTTAAGGGGCGCACCTGGGTGGCTTGGTTAAGCGACTGCCTTCGGCTCAGGTCATGATCCCGGAGATCAGGGATCAAGTCCCACATCAGGCTCCCTGCTCGGCGGGAAGCCTGCTTCTCCCTCTCTCACTCCCCCTGCTTGTATTCCCTCTCTCGCTGTGTTTCTCTCTGTCAAATAAATAAAATCTTAAAAAAAAAAAAAAGTAACAATAAAAAAGTAACAATTTAAGTAACAATAAAAAAAAAGTAAGTATGAGAAAAAAATGGCTGTAAAATGAAAATAATTGACTCTGAGGTTTAGGAATGGGGAGATGAGGCAGAGATCAAGTGTTTAACAATTAACTTCTTAAACTACATCCTTGATTTTAACTTTCTTGTAACTTTTTAAAACATTTAGGACAAGGCTAGACAAGGAAATAACAAAAATGCACACAACAGAGAAGCCCTGCCCAATTTACTATAACACTACCTCTTTCCCTGCTACGCTAGGACCACCACCATTGGTAAGGAATGTCCACACACGACCCCACACAACCCTCTGGCCTTAACCTCAGCTCCCTGCATGATCTAGTCCCTGCCACAGCCACCCCTCCAACAGTCACCCTCCTACCATGGTCCAGTGCAGGTGTCCTACCAGCCCCAACCTTTCAGCCTACTCAATCACGTAGGCCAACTCTTCTGACACCCGTTAGCCACCCTGACCCCAGGACCTGCTTTCTCTTCCACTCCATCCCTCTCTCCCTCTCTCTCCCCCGCCCTTTCCCCGTGTTTACCTCTCTTAGCCAGCTTCAATCCCACCACATACACTAAGTCGTGACCCTGATTCTCTGTCTGTGCACCTGCCTGGTAATAAAATTAAAAAAAAAAAAAAAACCCTCCCTGCTGAATCCAATTCTTGGCCAAGCAGCACCACACACAGCCTGAAGAGCTGAGTGTGCCTGGTGAAACTACACACCCAACTGCGGGCTGGCCTCGCACCTGGACCCCAGGGAGGCCAAACCACCACCTCACACCAGCTCCTCTACCCCCCTCAGCCCCTCCCTCACTCCCCTCACTGGCCACCAATAAGCCTGCTCCCTCCTGATCGCACTCAAGCACTCACTCACACCACCTCCCCCTGCTCCTCAGCTTTTCTCCACCCCTCCGCCTACTCCTTGGCCCTTCTTTCTCTTTCCCATTGCCCTCCAAACATCCTACCTCCCTCCCCACCCAGGAGTCCTCACCTTCCTCACCTGGTTCAGGCCTCCTAACCACTCTGCCTGCTTCCCAGCCCTTCCTCTTTGTAACACCACAATCAGTAATTCTTCCCAAAGGTTAAGTCCTTCTCTGCTCACCGCCACCCCTCCTCCACTGGTTCCATATGTCACTCAGGATGAAAGCCAGAGCTCTCAGAATAGTCTACGAGATCCCCCATCATCTCCCTTGCCCCTGCACCCAACTCCAAGGTCCCAGGCTCTCTCCCCAACTCTTCATCCAGCCACACCGTCTACCAGCACTGTAGGATACATCTGACCCCAGCTGCACTATCTAAGCTGCAATTCCCGTTTCCTGCTTTGTTTCCCCTTCATATACTCTGCAGTGCACTATATATTACACTTGCATCATGTCTACCTCACTAGAATATAAGCCACATGAGGATATTGTCTCTTTTGCTCACTGTGCAAAACTGGCATTCAGTGAACTGACAAACAAATGAATTAAACTTAAAAAAAAAAAAATGGGGGCGCCTGGGTGGCTCGTCATTAAGCGTCTGCCTTCGGCTCAGGCCATGATCCCAGAGTCCGGGGATGGAGCCCCACATCGGGTTCCCTGCTTGGAGGGAAGCCTGCTTCTCCCTCTCACTCCCCCTGCTTGTGTTCCACCCCCTCATCGTGCAAAGATGCACACACCCTAATACTAGGAACTTGTAGGGTATCTTCCATGGCAAACGGAGCTCGGCACATGTAATTAAGATCAGGGGTGTATCCTGGGTCATGCAGATGGGCCCAATGTCATCACATGAGCCCTTAAAAGCAGAGAACTCATTCTGCCTGGAGGCAAGCGATGAGCTACGTCCAGAGAGATCCGTATTTTGGGAGGGATTTGCTGGAGGGGCCTCATGGGAGGCTTGAGAAGGAATATGGGTAGGCTCTAGAAGGTGAGCCAGCAGGGAAAGCGGACCTCAGCCCCATGCTACAGGACTGACTGGAAGTAGCATCACCACCAGAGTCTCCAGAAGGAACACCTTGATTTCAACCTTGTGAGACTCCAGGCAGAAGACCCTGCTGAGCCAGGCTGTGCAGGGCTTCTGATCTACAAACATGAGCTAGCACAGGAGTGCTGGTCTAGACTGTTAAATCTGTGCTCACTTGTCACAGCACAAGAGAGAGCAGACATGCCGTCTGCAACCTACAGTCTCATCTTTCTCCTTTTGACAGCAGAACTCCTCAAGAACTGACACTCACATTTCCCAGTTATTCTCCCTTAAACTACCCCATCAAGCTCACCTCTGCTCAGTCCACTCAAGCGACCCACCAGACTGCTTCCTCCTCACTGGCCTGTGCTGCTCCCACATGGACATGTCTCTCCCTGACGCTTCCGGGAATCCCAGCCATCTTCCCGGAGAGCTGGGCCAGCACTGGCCTTCGGAGAGAAGACCTGGAGCCAGGACACCAGAGTCTGAATCCCTGTTCTACCACTTCCTAGGCAGTCATGTGGCCTTGGGCTCAGGGCCTCAGGCTCCTCATCTATGAAACACGGAGGACCACAGTACCTACAGTAAAGGATTATCATGACTATCAGATATGTTAATGAAGATAGCAGGCTTGGAAGCATGCCAGGCACACAATAAAGCTGTACGAGTGAGAGCTATATTCTGATGATTTCCACTCACTCCCTCGGTGAGCTCCCACTCTCATGGCTTTAAACACCTATAAGGAATGCCCCGGTATTTTTACCTCTACCCCAGACCTCTTCTCTGAATTCCAGTCTTGGATATCCAACTGCAGATTCAACAACTCTCCCCAAAACCTGATAGTGATAAACAGGGATGTGATTTACCTTCCCACCTCAGGCAACTAAAAACCTAAGTAAAACAATCGTTTTCAGAAACTGAACAGACTATGGACAAGCGTGATCACTGAGAGGCAGAAAACATACAAGATGAGCCTTACAACTGCTCCAGCTTACTGCTTTGGGAGGGGAACCCAAAGAGAGCCCTGAGGTCTCCCTAAAGTGAGGAGACAGGCCAAGGAGGCTAGAATGCGCAGGGCAGGACACTGGACTAGAGCCTGTTGCAGGGAGAGCAGAGTGCCAGAGAGCGACAGAGAGGTCCTGGCGTCTCAATCTCATTACTGATCTGCCCAAACAAGACAGGAAGCTCCTGAGGCTGTGGAAAGAGCCACTGGAAAGAAGCCAGAGGGTAAACCATGGAAGGTAGCACAGAGCTAGAAAGCCAGAGGGAAACCTCATAAAACACAGGGCATGAACCAGAGTTCTGAGAAGGGGCACTACTCCTCAAAAGTGTGGTCAGATCAGCCCCAGACTAAAAGCTGCGCTGGTCCCTCCCTGTAAGAATTTCCAGGTAGTTCAGCTTTGTCCTGGAACAAAGCTCAAGAATATTTAAGGAAATGCAATATTCAGGACGGACAAGGTGAAATTCACGGTATCTGGCATCCAATAAAAAGTTACAGATATGCAGGGCGCCTGGGTGGCACAGTCAGTTAAGCGTCTGACTCTTGGTTTCAGCTCAGGTCATGATCTCAGTGTCTCAAGATGGAACTCCGCATTAAGATGGAACCCCACACTGGACTCCTGGCTCAGCAGGAAGTCTGCTTAGGGTTCTCTCTCCCACTCATTCTGCCCCTCCCCCTGCTCACGCTCTTTCTCAAATAAATAAATCTTTTTTTTTTTTAAGACTGTGTTTACTTGGGTGCCGGGGTGGCTCAGTGGGTTAAAGCCTCTGCCTTTGGCTCAGGTCATGATCTCAGGGTCCTGGGATGGAGGCCCCATCGGGCTCTCTGCTCAGCGGGGAGCCTGCTTCCTCCTCTCTCTCTGCCTGCCTCCCTGCCTACTTGTGATCTCTCTCTGTCAAATAAATAAATAAAATCTTAAAAAAAAAAAAAAAGAAACATATAATTGCTCTCTCAACCACATCACATGAAGGCAGGTTGGCCACAAAGAAAGCAAACGCAAATCCCAATACAGCCCTGCCCGCCCTTTGGGGCTCCCCTTGCTTCAGGCACAGCAAATAACTAATCTTCATTACACTGTTGAGTTGCCACCAGAAGGGATTTTAAAGGGAAGGAAACACCTTACAATGCAAAACAAAAACCAGGCAACTCAATTTGAATGCTGATCTCCACACTTTTACTTGCAAACAGACCACAAACGCGAGGACACATGACAAGATAAATGGGAAATATCCAGAATACAAGGAATATACAAAACCACTACAGCTGTCACTAAGTTCAAATTCAGAGCAAAAATGAAGACTCCAGACCCCACAGGGCCACAATCTGCGATGGGGAAAAACAAAAGGAAACAGTATGAGGGTCTGACCCAAAGCACCAGGCAGAAATTTCTATTTCCCTAAATGAACATGTCCAGCAGCGTCATTCACTCAAGCCCGTTTCCTGAGGCACCAGGAGGCTGAGGGAGCTCTGCGGGGCCAGAACCTAGCAAAGGAGTGAGTCTCAGCCTAATTGCGAAGACTTTCCTCTCCTTGTGGGGCACCCCACGGCCCTCTCCAACCTGTTGCACCCCCACTAACACAGATGACAAACTCCAAAGGCCAGACCACAGACCCCATCCCCCTCACCTGATGTGCCTCCCACCTTCCCACCTGGTGGCTCCCAACTCCCACAGAATTTTCCTGACTCTGCTTCCCACACTCTCATTATTAGATGATTGTGGGCCGCAGTCCTAATCCTCTTTGCCAAAAATAGTGAAGGAAAAAGAATGAGGAGTTGGCAGGAAGTAATGTGTGAAGGCAGGCAGGACCCAGAGTGTCACCACAAGTCTACACTGCATCTTATGAGCAGTCACAACACTTTGGGCAAGGCTAGGACTTGCCTCTCCCTTCCTGGCACTGTGTACCCCTGCATCTTGCCATCCCCACAGTCTTCTTGGTCTTCTTCCCAACCTGGTCACCAGGCCACTTCCTCCTTGCCTGCTATTTATCCCATGCGCTGTGGTCGAACCCTTTTGGCCCTCTCCACCACAGAGTGCCAGAGCTAATCTTATCGCTCAGCCCCAGCTCCTACCTCTCTGTGGGAACTCCCACTTGGACCCACCCGCCCTGAACGTCTCAAAACAAGGGGCACATACAACTTCTTGTGACATTTCAACCATGTCAACTTTCATCACAAAGTCAGTTATTTTTAAAAAGGTCAATGCCAGGGTGCCTGGGTGGCTCAGTGGGTTAAAGCCTCTGCCTTCAGCTCAGGTCATGACCTCAGGGTCCTGGGATCGAGGCCCAGGCCAGGCTCTCTGCTCAGCAGGGAGCCTGCTTCCTCCTCTCCCTCTGTCTGCCTCTCTGCTTACTTGTGATCTCTTTCCCTGTCAAATAAATAAATAAAATCCTTTAAAAAAAAAAAAAGGTCAATGTAGGATCAATAAATGCAGTTTTATAATCTAAATCTTAGACACCACACAACGTAGTGAAAACTATTCATTTCTATTTTCTTAAGAGCATCATTCTTTTTTTTTTCTTTAAGATTTTATTTATTTGACAGAGGGATCACAAGTAGGCAGAGAGGCAGGCAGAGAGGAGGAAGCAGGCTCCCTGCCGAGCAGAGGGCCCGATGCGGACCTTGATCCGATCATGATCTGAGCCGAAGGCAGAGGCTTAACCCACTGAGCCACCCAGGCGCCCCGAGCATCATACATTTTTAAGGTGAGGGCAAAATTATTTAATCTACTTCATACTGCACTGGAAGATGACAAAACCATCACCTTTCTAACTCTGAAACTTGTATTTTGCTTTGTTTTTTTTTTTAAGGATTTTATTTATTTGTTTGTGAGACAGCACAAGCAGGGAGAGCAGCAGGAAGAGGGAAACGGAAAAGCAGGCTCCCCACTGAGCCAGGAACCCAAAGCAGGACTCGATTCCAAGACCCTGAGATCATGACCTGACCCAAAGGCAGAGGCTCAAATAACTGAGCCACCCAAGGATCCCATCAAACCTGTGGTTTCAATATCAAACTCCTATGCTGAGCAAAATGAAGGAGGACAATAGATGCCATTCCTATGTATCCAGCCTACATTCATATCATACTGGATCCAGGAAGGGAATGGACCAGACACGCTTTAACAAAAAAAAGCATACTCAATAAGGGCAAGGGTAAATATGAAACATTCCAAAGTCTGACTCACAACTACCTTTTGTAGATCCCTGAGCTCCTGGTGTTCCTCTACTACTCCATCTGCCCTCTAGGACCGCCCTCCCTGCTTTCATTTCAGGGCAAGGACGCATCGGTTCACCTGGCAACTGCTTATTCCCCTAATTCTGCATTCAAAAGTCCTGAATACATTGGGGCGCCTGGGTGGCTCAGTTGGTTAAGCCACTGCCTTCGGCTCAGGTCATGATCCCGGAGACCCGGGATCGAGTCCCGCATCGGGCTTCCTGCTCAGCGGGAAGCCTGCTTCTCCCGCTCTCACTCCCCCTGCTTGTGTTCCCTCTCTGGCTGTGTTTCTCTGTCAAATAAATAATAAAAAATCTTAAAAAAAAAAAAAAAAAGTCCTGAATACAGGTGGTGCTCAAAAAAGATGAATGCACTCACGAGAACTCATTTCCCCATTTGTCTGCAAACTCTTCAAGGGGGACAGGGACACACATTCTATTTCTCTATAACCCACAAATTTCACATAACAGACCCAGATGCCATCCCGTACCCACAACCCAAGGCCCAATGTGTCCCAGAATCCAGAACTGCTCAGACCTTAGGAGGAAGCACAGTGCATGGTCATTATGTCCTGGAAGCACACACTTGTGAACACTCACACAGGAGGGACCCACACAGAGCTTCGTGGCTGTGCTTTTGCCAAATGAGTTCACCAAAGACTTACAAAAAAACTTTTCGTTTTGGGAGTCTTATAAGCTCTGAAATTTGATCTAAGGGAAGAAAGCCTCAAGACCTGAGAAATTCCAAGGTGCTCAGAGCCCTGCCCACTCAGGAGCTCGCACTGGAGAGCCACCTTCTCTGGGGGGACCATCACACTGGAATCCTCCCCTCTGTTCTGCTACTATTCGATTTTTTTTTTTTAAAGGATTTTATTTATTTATTTGACAGAGTGAAACACAGCTAGAGAGGGAACACAAGCAGAGGGACAGAGAGGGAGAAGCAGGCTTCCCGCCGAGCAGGGAGCCCGATGTGGGACTCGATCCCGGGTCTCCAGGATCATGACCTGAGCCGAAAGCAGTTGCTCAACCAACTGAGCCACCCAGGCGCCCCTACTATTCGATTTTTTAAAAGCCAAGGAAATGCTATTTAATCTCACAAAAACAGCCTTTCCAATCATTCTGCAACTACAAAATCCTGACACATAATGTTGCCAAAACAACTGAGTAAAAATCATTTTAAGAGGAAAGAGAAGGAATGCGAAGTATATGGCATGAGAATACACTTATCACCAGGACACTTCAACTTGTCATAAAAGAAACAGAGGGATCCCCCATCTCAGAGGAGCCAGAAGGGAAACAGGGAAGAATACACAGGTATTTCCTCAAAGCAATAATCACCAACCTTGGCAGAAAAATTCAACGTGGATCAAAGACTTCCTTCCTCCTCCAGCATAGTGGTTCTTCCCGCCCTGTACTCTGTCACACACTTCCTAAATCCGTTTCTAAGGAATATAAATTATGCAGAAGACTGCAAAATAAAATATGCAAGAAGAGCATTCTTTTTCAAAAGTCAGCATTTTTGGAGTGCCTGGGTGACTCATTTGGTTGAGTGACTGCCTTCGGCTCCGGTCATGATCCTGGAGACCCGGGATCGAGCCCCGCATCGGGCTCCCTACTCGGCGGGAAGCCTGCTTCTCCCACTCTCACTCCCCCTCCTTGTGTTACCTCTCTCGCTGTGTTTCTGTCATATAAATAAATAAAATCTTAAAAAAAAAAAAGTCAGCATTTTTTAAATGTCCAGTCAAGACTAAAATGAATCAAAAAAAATTTTTTTAAAGATTTTATTTATTTGACAGAGAGAAACACAGCCAGAGAGGGAACACAAGCAGGGGGAGTGAGAGAGGGAGAAGCAGGCTTCCCGCCGAGCAGGGAGCCCAATGCAGGGCTCGATCCTGGGTCTCCAGGGTCATGACCCGAGCTGAAGGCAGTCGCTTAACCCACTGAGCCACCCAGGCGCCCCGAACCTAAATTTTTTTAATAACTTTGAAAATTAAAAAGCAGACTGACAGGGCTCCTGGGTGGCTCAGTGGGTTAAAGCCTCTGCCTTCAGCTCAGGTCATGATCCCAGGGTCCCGGGATCGAGGCCAATCGGGCCCTCTGCTCGGCAGGGAGCCTGCTTCCTCCTCTCTCTGCCTGCCTCTCTGCCTACTTGTGATCTCTCTCAAATAAATTCAAAAAAAAAAAAAAAAAAACAGCAGACTGACAAACTCTGATTCTGATCCTTATTATTACTCAGGAAAACCAAGTACCAACTTCACGTTCAATTTCCTACACTGACGCTTAAGCCGCATTTAAATTTTTTATATTCAGGGTCTCAATGTCCAGTTTACAAGTCATAATAAATGAAATTTTATGAACAAATAAGTGTTTTAAACTTCAGTCATGCTAAAATATAATTCAAAGATGCCCAATCGCAACAAAGTCAACAGACACAGAAAGGACACAGCTGTGCGACGGACACAATGAGCAGAGCACTGATTAGCAGTCTGTCACTGCACCTGCAGCAGAACCGCATGCTTTCTCCAAGAACGTGGGAAACTTGTTTTTTGCCAACTAGCTAATTACATCTCTCTACTGGTTTCCCTTCATTTGAGTGAGTGCCTGGGGGCTGAAATAAAATGCCTCCGAGCCCGATGGACAGGTTTTGACTCATGTGCACAGCCCCAGACCCCGCCACCTCATGCACGAAGGAAGATATGGCAATTCCTGCCCACTGGCAACATGACTGGTCTCACAAGAATGAAGACCCATCACTTCTCTTTCACTCCAGTCTTTTTTTAAAGATTTTATTTATTTATTTATTTGACAGAGAGATCACAAGGAGGCAGAGAGGCAGGCAGAGAGAGGAGGAAGCAGGCTCTCTGAGAGCAGAGAGCCCAACACGGGCCTCGATCCCAGGACCCTGAGATCATGACCTGAGCGGAAGGCAGAGGCTTATTAACCCACTGAGCCCCCCAGACGCCTCTTTCACTCCAGTCTTGATTATGCTGCAGGCAATTCCGAGTCTGATATTTTCAGCACTGGCTTATATTTTCTGCACTGTTCTAGACTGACATGCCAACGGCAATGCATAAAAACGCACGTTAAGTTGTGTATGACCGTCTGCCAATAAAGCACATGTAAAAAGTAAACAAAGTCCCAAAATAACTGAATAGCAAATAGCTGTTATTTTCCCAATTTCAGCACTTCTTTCATTTTCTTTAAATTCATCACTTGTGGGTGCCTGGGTGGCTCAACTGGTTGAGCCACTGGCTTCAGCTCAGGTCGTGATCCTGGAGACCCGGGATTGAGTCCCACATCGGGCTCCCAGCAACATGAGGAGTCTGCTTCTCCCTCTAACCTTATCCCCTCTCATGCTCTCTCTTACTCACTCTCTCAAATGAATAAATAAAATCTTAAAAATAAACAAATAAATAAGTAAACTTATCACTTGAGGGGCACTGGGTGCCTCAATCAATTGAGGGTCCGACTCTTGGTTTCAGCTCAGGTCATGATCTCAGGGTGGTGAGAATGAGTCCCGAGCCCCGCATCAAACACTGTGCTGGCCGTGGAACCTACTTGAGATTCTCTCTCTCCCTCTCCCCTCCACCCCTCTTGCTTCTGTGTGCATGTACATACACACACGCACTCTCTCTCTCTAATAAATAAATCTTTAAAGAGAAAAAAAAATCCGGGACGCATGGATGGCTCAGTCAGTGAAACATCTGTCTTCACCTCAGGTCATGATCCTAGGGTCCTGGGATGGGTCCCACATCAGGCTCCCTGCTCAGGGAGGAATCTGCTTCTCCCTCTGTCTGCTGCTCTCTCTGCTTGTGCACCGTCTCTCGCAC
Source organism: Spilogale gracilis (assembly GCA_004023965.1). Taxonomy (NCBI): domain Eukaryota; kingdom Metazoa; phylum Chordata; class Mammalia; order Carnivora; family Mephitidae; genus Spilogale; species Spilogale gracilis. The sequence goes on from PITA01021347.1 coordinate 29,107, forward strand.
ATGCTCTCTCTCTCTGAGACAAAAATATAAAATCTTAAAAAAATAAAATAAATTTTAAAAATTTTTAAAAATACAATAAATAGGGGCACCTGGGTGGCTCAGTTGGTTAAGCGACTGCCTTCGGCTCAGGTCATGATCACAGAGACCCGGGATCGAGTCCCACATTGGGCTCCCTGCTCGGCAGGAAGCCTGCTTCTCCCTCCTTCACTCCCCCTGCTTGTGTTTCCTCTCTGGCTGTGTTTCTCTCTGTCAAATAAATAAATAAATAAATAATCTTTCTTAAAAATATAAATAAATAAATAAATAAATAAATAAATAAATAAATAAATAAATAATAAAAATAAAAACTGAATTAGTCACTTGGATAGGATAACAATCAATGCAACAGCCTGGATGGACCTCAGGGGATTGTGCTGAGAAAAGCCAAACTCGACAGGTCATGTACTGCACAATCCTATTCACACAACATCCTTGAGATGTTATGCAGAGACAGAGAACAGACTAGTAACTGGGGGTGGGTAGGTCAGCTATACAGAGTAGCACAAGGGGGCTTTGTGACAATGGAACAGCTCTATATCTTGATTAATGTGGGGGTTACATGAAGCTACATATGATAAAAGTACAAAGACTTGCACACACACACACACACACACACACACACCCCAATGTTAGGTAAAACTGATAAAATGTGAATACGCCCTGTGGAATGTGCCAATGTCAGCTTCCTGGTGTTGAAATTGTATTGTTATGCAAGAAATCCCCCTTTGAAAAGGTGGGGTGAAGGGTGCTAGGACCTCCCTGTCCATTTCTCTGCAATTTCTTCCAAATTTACATTTATTTCAAAACAAAGAATTACTTAAAAATTAGGACTAAAGGGGTACCTGGCTGGCTCAGTTGATTAAGTGACTGACTGCCTTCAGCTCAGGTCATGATCCCGGAGACCCAGGATCGAGTCCCGCATCGGGCTGCCTGCTCAGCGGGAGGCCTGCTTCTCCCTCTCTCACTCACCCTGCTTGTGTTCCCTCTCTGGCTGTGTTTCTGTCAAATAAATAAAATCTTTAAAAAAAAAAAAACAAATCCTGGAGGCTATCTGGTGTTGCCTATGCTCAGAGGAGTAATGCTCCCAGGCAGTCATCTGAAGGGAACAACTTACATGAGGTGCGGGGATGCAGAACCCACTCCTGAAGGCCTTAAAGGGCGAAATTTAAGAAACTAGTTCAGAAAGGCAAAGGAGAGCTGCAATTTTAGAGCTGCAACAGACAGTAGCGACATTCTAGCTCAAAATACACCCCTCTCCATCAGCTGAGAAACCTGGAGCTCAGTGGCCAGTGGCTTTGGGTCATGAAGCAGGTGAGAGGCAGAAAGGGTCTAGATCCTTGCTGTCAGCTCAGGGCCCTCTGCACAGAGCCTGGCCATATCCACCGCAACAGGAAACCATGACGCACACAAAATCAAAGGTGGGCAGGAAAGGGGGACACAGGGACCGCTTTCCCCACCCCACCGGCGTTAAGATAGGACTGGCTCTGGCCAGGGTTGGCTTTCCGACCTATCTGCAGCCACCAGCCCACATGTGTTTAGAACATTAATTCCCTGCGGCTCCATCACGCGCATCTTGGCCCTCTACCTGCAGAGCCCTTTAGACAAAATCATCTTCTAGTGAAGTTCTCTCTGGCTCACGTCAGACACTGTGCAAGCAGTGGAAGAGTGATGTGACAAGGGTGCCCACCTCATGGGGCTTACAGTGCAGCAGGGGGCACAGCGGCATAAACCCACGACGCTGCTCTGAATGAGAAGTGCAGCACTATAACTGACAGGTAAAGGCACAGGGAGGTTGGAAAGCTGTTTCTGAGGAAGGGTCCGTAATAAACAGAGACCTGCCCCCAAGTACCCCCTCCTCCTTGGGGAGAGGTTGGTCTATGCCAGTGGCCCTCAACCACAGAAAACTTGGCCCACAGGGCAATGTCTGCACCCATCTTTTTGATTGTCACAACAGAGGCGTCAAGCTCTACAGAGGCCAAGGACACTGCTCCCCACCACCGCTGGACGGCTCGGCACACCAAATGCTTGGCCCCAGTCTCCACGGTGCGGGGGTGGAGAAAGCCTGCTCTACACTCAGTCAACAAGTATCTGCCACGTCTTTGGCACGTGGCGGGCACCAAGCTGCCACTCAAATGCAGACCCAGCACAGCACCTGTGTCTAATATGCAGGTGACTGGCTGTCCAAGAAAATGGGTTTTGATCTCAACGTTTTTCTTACCCACTGCATTTTTCTTCCAAAATGGAAGGACTGACATCACTCCTAACTTCTGGCCAAGGGCCCCCCTGCAGCAGCAGCACACAAACACTTGGCTCTACATGATGCATTCTGATTGCGAGTGTTACTGTCATGGAAATCATATTAAATAGCAAAGGAAGGGAAAAAAAAGAATACTGCCTACTTGTAAAAGCTCAGACCTGAGAGGTTACCACATGGATTTCTCGGTTTCTCACACAGGAAAGAGAGGGACAGATGATCTCAGCTTCCAGGGTCTGGGGGAGAACCAGGCTGGCGTCTGGGTCCTCCAGTCTAAGGACGGGAGGGGTTCAAGGAAGGCCCAACACAAAAGAACTACTGCTGGTGACGTGACATTCTTCAAAACAGACATTACCTAAGGGAATAAAAACCAGTCAACTACCTGCTGGATAACAACAAAAAAAAATAACTACACCAGATGGAAACTGGTTTTGTGCTAAATTTCTTTAATAAAATAAAAAGGAAAAGTGTTCTCCGAACACTGTAGTTCCTCTACAGACCAAAGCCAAATTTACTGGTGGACCAGCCATGTCTCCATCAGCCTCCTAGCCTGATTCCCTACTGGGGTGAATTTTTTCCACTGTGAGGGGGCACGCATGTCCCCGAGAATGCACACAGCAGCCAGAGCAATCACCCCAAAGCTGTTCCCCCTCTACTGCCCCGGGTCTGGGGTCCCTCGGGGAATGAGTCATTTTAATCAGGGCATAATGAGCCACCAGAACCCAGGCAGAGCTGCTTCCCAGGCAAGACACGGTTTCGATGATTCCACTCCCAAAGAGAAAATACATTCTATTTTGGAAAACGCTGGGTTAAATGCTCCATTACTAGAAAGAGGAGCAGACTGTTCAAGATGACATCATGCTGGGGGGGGGGGGTCTTGGTCGGAACCGGTTGATGATGCCACAGTCCCCCACGTGGGTGGAGAACACCCACCCCGCCCCGGCACCCTGCAACCCCTGCCCCACTGCTCCCTCACCCGCAGGCTCTAGTCCGAGTCCCCCACCGTGCCTCCCAGAGCCCTGCGCCCTCCTTACCCGTCCTGTAGGTCCCTCGCACCCCCGGCCTGTGCCCCCTGACCTGGGTCCTCTGGGTCCGCACCCAGACCGCCACCCTGCACCCCCACACCCCAAGCTACGCCCCCAGATCCCCGCCCTCTAGGTCCCCAATCGGGACCCTCGCACTCCCTGCCTGCGCGCCTGAACCCCTGCCCTCTGGGTCCTCACCCGGGACCCAGCCGCGCGGCCCCGCACCCCGGGCCTGCGCCCCCGAGACCCCCACCCCGCACCCTGGGACCTGAGCCCCCGCACCCCCGCCGTCCCGGTCCGTATCCGGGGCCCCGCCCGCCCCACGCCTCATGACCCCTGCTCTCCCGGGGCGCACCCGGGACCCCGCCGCGCACCCCCGCACCCCGGGCCTGAGCCCCCGAGACCCCCACCCCACACCCTGGGGCCTGAGCGCCCGGACCCCCGCCGTCCAGGTTCGCACCCGGGACTCC
>PITA01021348.1:0-32873 GCA_004023965.1 Spilogale gracilis
ATGTGGTAGGTTGAAACCATGGGCATCAGTAAGATCGCCTTGAAACATTAGTGAGAATGAGATGTGAGTAGTTTGGACCTTGATGGACACTAATATTTTGTTAAAAGATTTTATTTATTTATTTGACAGAGAGAGAGATCACAAGTAGGCAGAGAGGCAGGCAGAGAGAGAGGAGGAAGCAGGATCCCTGCTGAGCAGAGAACCTGATGTGAGGCTGGATCCCAGGACCCTGAGATCATGACCTGAGCCGAAAGCAGAGGCTTTAACCCACTGAATCACCCAGGCACAGGCGCCCTGCATAGTTTTATTATCAGTGGATATGCTTAAATATTTACTTTCTGAGTGTCAGCCCTGGACTGGAGCAGTGAACAACTTGCGTGGCTGTTCAGGATAGTCTTAGTTATATATTATTTAGCTTTGATGTTTTGGAACCTTTTATAAATGAAGTCATGTTACCTTTATTTTCATCTGCGATGAGCTTAATCATTTAACTTTAGGTTTCTGAGATTTATTCACTTTGAATATGATAATTGTAGTTTACTTTTATGTTATATAGTATTATCTTTCATGGAAGGACTTCAATAGGGTGATCTTCCTGCTGTTCAACATTAGCACTATTTCTCACTTAAACTATTTCAAATAATCCTCCTTGAATGTACTAGCTTCTCTATGGTACATGCTGGAAGTGGAATGGTTGGGTCATCTTCAACTTTATTAGCCTGTCAATATTTTTTTTTAAAGATTTTATTTATTTATTTGACAGAGAGAAACACAGCTAGAGAGGGAACACAAGCAGAGGGACTGAGAGAGGGAGAAGCAGATTTCCCTCCGAGTAGGAAGCCTGATGTGGGGCTCGATGCCGGGTCTCCAGAATCATGACCTGAGCCGAAGGCAGTCGCTTAACCAACTGAACCACCCAGGCACCCCCTGTCAAATATTTTCAAAGAAATTATTTTCATTTACTAGAAATTTATCATCAGCAACACTTGATATTGTGAGACTTAAGATTTTGCTCATTTGATGTATGTAAAATGATATTTTTTGGTGTGATTCTCATTTATATCTCCCTGAGCACTGGTGCATTGGAACATGCTTTAATATATTTATTGGTCATTTATATTTCCTCTGCTATCACATGCCTGTTCAGGAGTTATTCATCTGTTTTTAAACAATTTATGAATGGTTTTCCAGTTTGTGGCCTGACTTTTCACTTTCTTTTTTGTTATCATTTGATAAATGTAATTTCTTTTTTTAAAGATTTTATTTATTTATTTGAGAGAGGGAATGAGAGGGAGAGAGAGAGAAAGACAGCACAAGAAAGGGAGGGTCAGAGGAGACTCCCTGCTGAGCAGGGAGCCCAATGTAGGACTCAATCCCAGGACTCCAGGATCCTGACCAGAGCCCAAGGAAGTTGCTTAACCTACTGAAGCACCCAGTTGCCCTGATAAATATAATTTCTTGACTTCAGTGTGGTCATTTTTATGTTTTGCTCATTTTTGAATCTGCTTGAAGAGATACTTCTCAACCCAGATGTTATAGATATATTATCTCTGTTTTATTGATTTTTTTCACATTTTAGTCTTTCATTCATCTGGAGTTGATTTTTGTGGATGGTGTGAGATAAGGATCCGTTTTCCCTCTGTTTCCTTATGACTAATAAACCACTTCTCTCTACACTACAGGCAGCTGAGACCAATGGGGGTGACATGCATTTCTGGATTTCCTAAAAGCAACCTTCCTGCCTCTAGTTTTCTACATTAAAACTTTCTGCTCTAAACAGTCAGGCTGAACTCTGAGTGTTACAGGATTATTGAGGGAGTAGTCAAGGGTAAAAACTTGAATTTGCTAACAATAATCTAGATGATTCTAAATTTTTTCCCCAAGCAATGGAGTGAAAAAGACAGCTGGGGACAGCACAGAAGCATATGCAAATTTCTGGAGATGATGGCACCTTAAGGTTTATAGATTGAGTGATTAGAATAATGCCCCACGGGGTTCCAGATTGGACAAGAAGATGGTGTCTGTTCACACATGCATATGTGAGCACACGTGTATTTACACACAGAGGCAACCTTCAACACTCTCATTTTGGTTTTTGTACATTATTCAGCAGATATTAATATTCCTTAAATTGCCTTTTATATAATGAATTTGAACTTCAGTGCATCAGAAAAGAAGAGACTTCAACCTCTAGTTCAAAAAGTAGAAGGCAAAGATCCTTAGAATTGACAGCACTTAGAAACTTAGAATCTATGAGGAACAGTCTATTTCATTTAGGGACTTAAATTATGTGAATTATCTAGTTCATCTTTAAAATGGAAACAACAGCATTTCTACCTGATAATGATATTATTATGTTTAAATAAGATGATGCTACTTCAAAGTACTTAAAAGAGTGATAAACATATTGTACATGTTCAATACATTTTAGCCATTATTATGATTATCTAGTACCTTGTCATCTTTGAGAGAGGATCAGGAAGACAAACTAGTCCACACATCCTAATGAGATAAAATACAGTATTTTTCCTGAGCGTGCCCTCAACTCCTCATCTTCCGACATTCACACATTATCTATTTACTGTTTGTGGGAAGTTTTCACTTATAAAACCCCAACATATGCCACTTAATATTGTAAAAGAATATTCTATAGAGCAGCAGCAATAACATTGCTGTAACATATGGTCCTCAAACTAACAGTATTAGCATCACCTGGGAACCCATGAGAAATGTATGTTTGGGCGTCTCACCCTAGATCTACTAAAACAGAAACTCTGGGGGGCTGGTGCTCAGCAATCCATATTTTAGCAAATGCCTTAGTTCATTCTGATGCACATTTGAAAACCACTGCTTTACGGTGTCATTCTGGGTCATGGCTGGAAAAATTTCCTGTGTATGGTACACATAGATTTCAATAACAGACCACTTACAGAAATGTGGGCAGGATTAAGTGAGCAAATAAGGGATGCTGAAATGCTCAGAGACTAGCAGTAGTAAACAAACATGCCCACCTCAAGTTCTGAAGGGGCAAAAAAAAAAGGAGGCACATTATCGGAGCCCTGAGAGACCTGTCCTCTGAAGGAGGAACCACTTGATGGGACATCCAAGTACAAAACAGGGAAGACAGAGAGAAAAAATACTCAAACTTCTTTCTTCAGACTCTTTATCCAAGCCAGCTAGAAACCAGGCAGCAAAAGAGCCCCCAGGGGAAGGCAGTTCTCAGGACTCAGCTTCTCAGTGTGGGCAGCATGGCCGAGAGGAGCAGAGAACAGATCTGGAAGCTGGGTGCAGATGGAGAATGCCCAGCGCATACATTGTGAAGCCTGTGCAAAGAGGAAGACAGAAATGGGTGCTGAGGGCGTCATTAGTACAGGCTGTAATCCGAAAGACAGATCGGGTGTCTCCTCAGTGTCTCCTCTTTGTACCTGCAGTTAGTTAGAGGGATTGGAATAATAGACACTAGTTTCAGATGAGAAAACTTTAGCTTCATTGAGCAAATACCAAGTTTATATCACATGCTTGACACTATCCTAGGCGCAGGAGAGTCAGGCGCGAATAAAACAAAACTCTTGCTCTCCCGAAGCTTGGGCGCCAACCCAGAGAGATGGAAAATCAACAAATAGGTAATACTTCACATGGATATTCCGGACGATAACGAAGTGTAAGATGCAGGAACAGAGAGCGATGGTGGAGGTTTTTATCTAAGTTGTTCAGGAAAAACTTCGTTAAGGGACCTTGGAACAGAGAATGGAAGGGAATGAGGGAGTGAGCCTTGAAGGGATCAGAGGAAAGAGTTCCTAGGGAGACAAAGAGCAAGTGCACCGTTCTCACGTTCTCACGTTCTGACGTGAGAAGGACGAAGGCGGAGGAGCAGGAGACAATACCAAAGGTAGCCGGAGTTACTGACGCTGTATTCATAATTCCACGATGAAATCATCTTGTTTATGGTTGGTATCCAGAGTTAAACGCTAAGCCTTCATTCTGTAAAGAAATAAGGCTTTTTATTAGTTGTATATTTATAGCAATGCAAATTCACTGCATAAAATCTGGAACATTTAGAAACGGCTAACATGTTCTTCCGGTAAATCTTTGTTGTTGTTACTTGTTACTTATTTTGGGAAAGAGTGGTATGTCCCACCCAATAAATCCAATGATATTTCATAATTTGAGAGGTTCTTAAAATTTAAATAAACTTAAAAATTTTAGAATAGTTTTAAATTTATAGGATAGTTGCAAAGATATGGTAGAGTTCCATTTCCATATTTCCCTCAACCAGTTTCTCCTTTTTAAAAAATTTTTTTAATTTTTTAATTTTTTATTATTTTTTTCTCCTTTTTTTAAAATATTTTACATTACTGTAGGTCACACCTAAGAAACCAGCATTGGTGCATTTCTATTAATTAAACTCTATTTGGAATCCAACAGTCTTTCCATAATTTCCCTTTTGTGTTCCAGGATCCCATCCAAGATACTACATTAGATTTAGTTTTTATCTCTCTCTCTCTCTCTCTCTCTCTCTCTTTTTAAAGATTTTATTTATTTATTTGACAGAGAGAGAGAGATCACAAGTAGGCAGAGAGGCAGGCAGGGAGAGGGGGAAGCAGGCTCCTTGCTGAGCAGAGAGCCTGACAGGACCCTGAGATCATGACCTGAGCCTAAGGCAGAGGATTTAACCCACTGAGCCACCCAGGCACCCATGTTTATGCCTCTTTAGCAACCCCTGGTCTGCGATAGCTTTCCAGAATTTTCCTAGTTTCTCATGACCTTGACAGTTGGGAGAAGTACTAGTCAGTTTATTTGGAAAGTATCTCTCAAATGGATTTGTTTGATATTTTCTTCATGGTTATATTGAGGTGATGGGTTTCAGGGAAGGGCACCACAGAAGTAAAGTCCTATTCTTATCAAATAATATCAAGCATACATGCTATCAACATGACACATTTTTGTGATGATTTTAAATAAGGAATTTAACAATTGAAGATTTGCAGAGGGGATAAACACCATAAAAATATTTAGAAGTTCCAGGAGAAATTGGGTATTATGCAGTAAAACAAAAAAAATATGTTTTTGTACTTGGCACACACACACACACACACACACACACACACACACACGGGATACATTTTTGTACTTTACATAGCTTTTTAAAAAATAAAAATTGACCACAAGATGTCGCTGTTAACTAATGTTTGAGCAAGAAAGGCACCTCAAAGAGCAGTTAGGTTTTGCAGGGCCTATGTGGTTAGAAACAATTATTTTAAAAATCTTGGTAGTAATTAACCCCCCAAATGTTTCAGTTTTACAAAACCACTAGAATGTTTTGAGTTTGGGATGCTACATTTTTTTCTTTGAGTTTCACAAAATATTTTTCTTTGAATTCACACCCAAGTATACTTATTTGGAAATTTAATTTAAAACAATATGGTTCGTTAATGAAGTTGAATGTTCTATTCTTAAATAGAAAACAAATCCACAGAAATCACTCTGAGTTTATATTACCCTTTTGACCTGTAACAATAGAGTTATTTTCACTAATGAACATTTCCTCCAGAAAAAAATTCAACAGAAGATGAAAGAAGAGTGTCACACAAGATGCTTTATATAACCAGAATTGGTCTTATCCCCAAACAATAACTTAGAAATAAAATTATTAAATTTGTATTATTTACTTTTCCACTACGTAATTTTTAAAAATGATTCTACAGGTAAAATGGAAAGAAGTCTATTTTTAACCATCTATTCCAGCATATCTATATTTAACCCTTCCTGGATGTAACAGTTTGGATTTCAAAAGCAGATCCCATAACTCTGATTCTGATGGTTTTGCTGTTTCCTCACCCTGCTTTCTCTAGAGTCTTCTCTCCTCATTTTTCTTTTGCCCCGGACAGTACCTTTCATTTTTTTCCATTCTCTGTGAATTTAGGGTAGCTCTGCCCATTGCTGAATAACAATAATGACTAGAAAGTTCTTCCTAGTTGAGCCAGCTATCTACTTCTTTGTAGCTTTTACACACTGGTCCTGTTTTTGTTCTTGGAAACCAAGGATAGCTAAATCTTTTCCTGCTTCTGTATAACACATTTTCAAATACTTTGTAACAATTGTCATTTACTTCCCTAAGCTTCTCTTGCATTTTCTTGAACTCACCCAGACTTTTTGGCTATTTTAATTTTTTTTAAAGATTTTATTTATTTATTTGACAGAGAGAAACACAGCTACAGAGGGAACACAAGCAGGGGGAGTAAGAGAGGGAGAAGCAGGGTTCCCGCCGAGCAGGGAGCCCAATGCGGGGCTTGATCCCGGGTCTCCAGGATCATGATCTGAGCCGAAGGCAGTCACTTAACCAACTGAGCCACCCAGGCGCCTCCCCATTTCAATATTAGTACTACTTTTAGATCCCCATCATCCTGCTACTCTCCTCTGGTATTATAGACTTGCAATAGTCTTAAAATGTGATGCACAGAACAGAAATATAATATGGCAGACCTAACTGGAGGAGCCAAGAAGACATTGGGACCATTCTGGTTGCCTAATAACATCACTCACTTTCTTACTTTATCAATGCTTTGTAGACTCTCTGCTAATGGAATACTGTCACCTAGGTTCCCAGTGGTCTGCTGAGAGAGAGAGAGTGTGTGTGTGTGTGTGTGTGTGTGTGTGCGTGCATGCATGTGTGTGAGAGAGAAAGAGAGAGTGAGCGAGCACATCTGACCCCCATCCACCTCTCTAGCCTTATCCTAAAACTTAATGCTTCTTACCTCTAGGCTATAGCTGACTAAGTAGAAGACATCTATCCTCTCAGCTTCCTTTCCTCTTTTAATAGCACAGGCCATGATATGTATGTCCGAGATACAATTACACCTCTCTCTATATATGTATATATGTGTGTGTATTGAGTTCTTATATTATTCACGTGGAATCCTTTCCATGTCATTATCAATAATACAGAAAAGGGGAAAGTCATATCTGCTAGATTTCTTGCAATAATGTAGCCAAAGCAGGCCAGCTGGAACTGGACTTGAAATCCCGCATGTTCGAATTGTCATCTAGATTTAAATAAACCTATGAACTAATGAACTCTTTTGGAATAGAACACCTAGACTTGATGGCCACCCATAAACAGAAAACAATGGGATAGTAGGATAATGAAGTGGCTTCGAATGTAAGAATAAGAAACAGATGGACTGGTTTCAGGTTTTGTGTTTCCCACTTACTAGCAATGATACCCTGGGCAGCCCTCGTATTTGGTTTGACATCTCCTCCCAGTGTCACTGTAAGGGTTAACTGAGGTGAGGTATATAGGCTCTTAGAGTGGCACCTGGTCTATAGAGGGCACTCAGTAAAATATAGCGATTATAATTGATAACAAACAATTCTCAAATATGTTTGTACTTTCTGTATACATAGAATTGACATGTAATTAAAGAAACATATTGATGGATTTCCAGTGATACCAGAATACCTGGCTCCCTCTGTCATTCAGTTACTGGTTATGGAAAAGCTATCAAGAATTGTCAAGAGAACTGGCTTCCTAGGATGGCTTATAACTGTCACACACAGGCTGGTTTTTAAGTGGAGCTCCATCAGCAATCTGCCCAACTGACCTTCTTCCTTTCTTCAGTGTGGCAATAGTAGCATTTAGCTCTGGTTTGTTTGACCATCAAATTTTAGTCTGCATAGGGTTCTGAGAGAGAGGGTAGCAAAATCTCCTTCATTTCTCTCCTCTCTACTTCTTTAAATTCTGGATCTTCTTTTTTAATTGGGGATTTCCCAAAACTGAGGCTTCCTGGGAGAAAATTAAAACTTTCATGTAATATACCACACTTTATTCCCTCAGTCTTTTAGAAAATGACTCCATGAAAATCAAGACCTCTACATTGGTTCCTTTAAATGAAGACAGTTTGGAGAATTTCAAAAGGCTTTCACCATTACTTAATTTCCGTCCCCTGGGTGCCTTTAAGTAGCTAGTTCAGCAGGAAATCGGATGATGAATTTCTCAATACTGTATTATAAACTAAAGATGCACTGACTTCACTCCCATATCCATTGTTATCAACTCTCCACAGAAAATCATCATCTGGGGAGGGTCTTTCAATAGGTTGCCCCAGTACAATGTGGTTCAGACACAGTGACAATTTCATCCTCACTGATAATCTAGTGATTTGTTCCCACTGATTGCTGTCAAAATGATGATACTAGACTCTGTCATAATTACAATATATATATGCTATTATGAATTATGTATATTATTGAGTTATCAAGAAAGCAGATTAGGCCATATTCACTTATAGGCTCTGTGGCACTATCAAGTTTAAATTAATGATTTCTTTTAGCAGTTTACTAAAGAAGTTCTGTATTCACAAGAATATTATCAAGTTATTGATGCAGATATCCAGACTAGGGATCTATAAGATCTATACTTTCCCCTGCTTTTCTTTTGACTTTACTCTATTAAAAGGATAATTTTATCATATATAAAGCCAAAACTTTTTTTTTTTTTTTTGCACTGAATGTTCTTAAGTCAGGGAATTTCAAATTTGGATTCATAGTCCCCTTCCTCTCCAGTCTGTGAGAACTATTTTTCCCTTTGAAAGGAATCTGTACACTAAATTGAGAAGTAGTACATTTTTTTTTTTTAAGATTTTGTTTATTTATTTGTCAGGTTGAGAGAGAGAGTACAAGCAGGCAGAGCAGCAGAGGGAGAGAGAGAAGCAGGCTCCCCGCTGAGCAGGGAGCCAGACATGGGGCTCGATCCTAGGACTCTGGGATCATGACTGGAGCTGAAGGCAGATGCTTAACTGACTGAGCCACCCAGGCACCCCGAGAAGTAATACTTAAAAGTACATTTATAAGTAAGAAGCACAATCTCATTAAGTACCTTCAACTTAATTTTAATGATACTGATTTTATCTGAAGGACACATTATTCTTGATTTTCCTGATGCACAAGACTGAACACACATTACTATGAACCCCACTCTCTGGCCTTTTCCCTCAGAGGCTAGTTAAGATCAGCAATGATGTATGTGCCAGGAAACGATCAAGAAGGAGAGCAAAAGGTCCTCTAGAAGCCATTCCCTTCACTTGTCTTCTTATAATTGGAGACGTGGGGGGGAATTGTCCACCAGCGTGGTCACTGGCTCTCAGTCTGTGTGTCTTCAGTGACACTCAGCACAATCTGAGCCCTGGGACGGAAGCTCTGTGGGAGTTGGTGGGAGTTCATCACTGAGTCGTGTGGTTAGAGACCACAAATGTTCCAGGAAAACCTCACGGAGCACTGGGCCTGTTGGGTAGAAGGCCCCAGACTCTCAATCGGTCCTCTCTGACATACACGAAGTGGGTTCTAAAACATGATGCCTTTGCAATTCAAGGGATCACTAAACAATTATATAATGATGTTAACTCAGCTTCAAAAATTGGTCAGTGAATACCAGGAACAGTGGTTAGAACAGTGACTTAGAACTGGAAGACAGATCTAGCTTGACTTCATGCTTGTTCTGTATAAGATACCAAAACAAAAGAACTACAAACTCTGACATATGGATCTAAGATGGGGACTTACATCACAATTAACTTATCAATGATAAATTTGTGGGAACATGAAAGATTACAATGATTAATTTCTTCATGCACAGATGCCTCTGTAATGTTACAAAACTGACGTGATTTTCCAAAGAAAAGCCTATTTTTCCTCGTGCTGAGCAGATCTCTCTGATTCTGCTCATTTATGCACTATGGACATTAGCAGGGAATCTGGCTGAGGGACTTGCTGCTATTAATGATTTGGATCAGGATATTTCCTTGAAATTGATACTGGAACTGGGAATAATCTTTAGTTAATGTCTTGAGTTTAGATGACTTAATGGATTTGCAATGGCTCATTTTAATTTGCAGTTCTAGATGATTTCCATGGATCATCATCAAAAACTGTATATTAAAACTCTGTTACTCAACACTATCTATTACATGCCATGGATTAGAAGCCCTGCAATGAGGTAGAATGGATGGGCTATGGATCTATTTCTACATCCAAATGTAAGCACTGAACTATGGTAACGCCAACTGCTAGCTAGTCACTGACCTCATCGTCGTAACTGCGCCCCCACCCCGAGGGATTACACAGGCAAATGTAGTTTTAGTCCCTTCCCCCTTCCCGTCCATCTGCCACAGAGTCACTTTTCACCAGCACTTAATTCTCTATCAAAATATTTTTCCAGGATGAGAAAAGAACCAACTTCCAGGCAAGAGAAAAAAGAGAATGAGTGATTCTAGTTAATGACTTCCAGATAAGAATTTGCTTATTTTCCTAATGGCCTACTGTGTCCTGCTAAAGCTATCGTGTCACAAACAGAACAGATAACTTTAATGGGAGAACTGCCTCAGGATCTTGGGACAGAGCCACAGCACCTCTGTCTACAGAAAATATTTTTTTAAATAAATAAATTAATGGGAGCTGCAAACCAACTGGAATCTAAGAATAATATAACTAAGTCTTCAGGCAAAATATTTTACAACATGTGAAATTAATAAAAGTAAAATCTCTAAAGGCTACATGCATATTTTTTTGTCTACCATGAAAAAACATTTTCTGTCCATAGGCGATGGTGTCGAGAAAGACGTGAATGTAGTGAGAACATGTTTTTCACTTGAAGGCAGGACTGAGAATTCCCGGCTAGCATCACGTCATTCAGACGTCTTTCTGCTCTTTTCTGCCATAATTATCTGAGATACGTCTCCCACAGTAGCCACTAATAGGAAAGCCCTGCTAAACAAAATGTAAACACTAAGCAAACAGTAACGATGGTCTTCAGCTCACCACACTGATGTGACCACATCAAACATTAAAGTGTAGGTGGTGTCCCCAATACTGTCGATAACAGAAAACAATCTGGTGCTGAAAATAACACTGAATGGTGGAGGGACAGATCCCCAAATTGTTTTACCCACGTAAATAATAAATGAAGTATAGAAAAACTATTAACAAAAACACAATAGCCGATCAGGGCTATCATCTAAGAAAAACATTTCAGTATGTCCTACTATAATGAACAGTTAAGAGAGAGAAAAAGTAAAAATTGGTCACCATTTTCAGAACTACTCTAGCAGGGAGAGGACCTTACCTGCCTCTAGGAGCATATTTACTTTTTCCCTGCTTTTATCAATCTGTAAATGATGCCCAGGAGGAAAAAAGAAAAGTCCTAACTTTAAGGAAATATTGGGTTTGATGTTTGCAAAATGACTTGTTTGCCTAGAATTTTTTTAAAAAAATAAAGTACAAAGTATTATTATAACATCTGTGGCATTTAAACCTATAATTAAAGTGACCAAATGTTTTCCATAAACCCTCCTTTATATTTAGTCCTTTACAAATTTTTTGCAAGTTCATAATTTGAAGCTAAAACTTTCCATGTTCTACATATTAGTAGCTTGGAATCACTTAAAAAATTATTCAGACAAGTTTGAATTTTGGTGATTTGTCTGGGATAATTTGAAAGCCACTGATGTTTCTATGTAAGGCAAAAAGAATTTTATACTTTGGATTAGACCTTAAAAGCAAATGCAGTGTGTGGGAAACCAAAGGGAGCTTACATATAGTTGGAAAATAATAGTTTAATGATAAATAATGTCATTCACAGATTAAAACCATGATCTAAACATGTGCTGTTGCAAATTTCACTTTGGAAAAGCATTCTTGACACTGGGATCAGTTCTTCCTCTCTCACTGGACTTACTACCTCATCAATTGGCTGTTTGAATGCTATACAGAAAACTGAGAATATAATAATTATTTTCATATTTTGAAAAAGACTGTATTTCTAGAAGCAGTAGAGACTCCAGAATTTTCCGTTCTATATTACTCTTCATGATGTAAGAAAAACAGTAAGCCTGTAAACCTTTGAGATGAATTACGGTCTTTTAAACATATGCTATAATAAAATTCAATAACAGATTAATTATAATATTTTGCTTTTTGCTCTTTAACACTTAGCCAACAGGCATTATGAGGCAGGGGTACAGGATGAGGGCAGAGAAGAGGATGGTGAATAATCCCTTCGGTTTTGTGTATTATGTATATACTTTTTTCATATTTGTTTAAAATCCAGTATCCAGAAAGTGCAACTAGCCAGGCTATTCACTTTATGTTACAAATAAAAGGAAACAAGCCGATGAAGATTTGTTTTTTTAATTTTCAGAGGTTTGGTAAAGATACTGGCATATTTTACACACCTAACTTGAGAACGCAGGTCATTCATCATACATTTATTGAGAATATTAATGTCCCACTGGATTAGGCAAAAGCAGCATCAAAGATTTACACACAAATAGAAAGTTGTTTGAAGGAATTGAGGGGAACAGAAAGTCAATTTCAATTCAGGTGTTGGAATGGTACCTTGAAAGTAAACTTTCAGGGTTTGAGGAGAGCTGAAGAAGGAAGATATAACAGCTCTGGAGGGTTGGCAAAGCCAGTTTAGAGGTTGGTAAGCCACCCCAAAATTTCTCCAATAAGCCTTCACATGCTCTGGAATTTAATGAGATCTTTGTTTCTCATAGTGTGGTCCGTGGATCAGCACTGTTGGCATTTTCTGGAAGCTTGTTGATATGCAGAATTTGGGGGTCCCAATGCAGACCTACTAAATAAGAATCTGCATTTTAAAGAGATTACTAAGCATTTATATGTATATTTAAAGTTTGAGAATCACTGTCCTAGATTCTGTCTTCCTATTAACTTTCAAACGCAGCAGAAAGCAGAAGTTTGTATTTCTCCCTCTGCTTGAAATTTGGGAAGACCCCTCTCAAAGAGCACCTCAAGTCATACTGTATATTTCAAATAGTGAGAATAGGCCCCAAATAACCCTTGATTCTGTGTGAATGCAAAGGGTTCACATGTTCCTGTTTGCCAGGGGCTTGTCAGAGTGATAGTAAGAAGCCTGGGGATCTGAAGCCACCGGGGCTTAGGCGGGGGAAAGTAGCCAGGACCGGGGTCTTTAGACGAGATGGCGACATGACCGACATGACCATAACTGTTGGCCATAGCAGTTCAGGCTCTGGGTGGAAAGGACCAGATACATCAACACTGAGACCAGAAAGGATCAAGAGGGCAGCTCATGGAACAGAAGTCCCTTCTATCTCAATCTTAGAAGTTTTTCCTTAGGTACAGGTACCCTCCAGGGAAGGTGAGAAAGAAGGGTGATGTGGAAGGGGAGAATTATGCACAGGTAGAGCCTTTGATTTAGCCAGCTAACCTCTTTCAAGTGACTCAGTTCTAAACTGGAAGAAATTGGGTTGCCTTGCAGAGTTAAGTTTATGAGTTTTTTCTCTATTAGAAGATAAGGGCTATGAGAAAAATAGTTCTTTTATGGGAAATAAATTGTTTTTCTGTACATCTAACTAATAATATGACAAATTTTAAACCACAATATAAACAAGAGATATCTTTGCTTAAAATCCTTCAGTGACTTCAAAGGCACCTGAGCGCCTCAGTCAGTTAAGCAGCCGATTCTAGGTTTTAGCTCAGGTCATGAGATTGAGCCCCATGTTGGGCTCTGAGCTGGGTGTGGTGCCTCTTTAAGATTCTCTCTCTCCCTCTCTCTCCTGCCACTTGCATGCTTTAAATAGATAGATAGATAGATAGATAGATAGATAGATAGATAGATAGATAGATAATTTGAAAAACCATTTGGTGACTTCATATGGCTATGAAATTAGAAATTATAACTCAGCATATACCATTCAATTTGGTTCTTGCATACCTTTCTAGCATCACATCCTGAAACAACAATGGAGTCTGGAAAAAAAAAAGATGTCAAAGAAATACAGGAAAATGTCAGTGCAAGTTCCAAGTCAATTAGACCTACACTGGTGAGCATGTGTACGTGTGCTTGTGTCTACCTCTCTGACTATAACACATTCGAAAACATTTTACTCCTTTACCAGTCAACCCTGACCAAAATAACATTATATTTAAAAAGTCACCCCAAAACTGAATAAGAGGGAAGATAGCTAAATATAGAGCTTACATCAGAATCATATGAAAAATTGTTTAAAAATTCAAATTCCTGAAACAAAATTGGCTTAAAACACTAAATCCCTTGTACTCACTGAACTGCATATTGGCTGAAGATTTTCTCAGCTGGACTTATCTGGATCATTCTATTGGTCATAATCAGACTCACTCATGCTTCTGAAGTCAGCTTGGTAAGCCTGGGGGTACTTCTACCCCACATTTGATAGCTTCCTTATGAGACCAGAGGCTATCCTAAGCATGTCTTTCTCATTGTGTCTGTGTCCAAAGTCTCTGAAATTCTAAACTTCAGAGCCAATCATGCTATAGCTTTATAAACCTACTTATGTCATATATGCTAATTTATGCCAAATATGACCAAAGGTAGCCAATCATATGAAAACATCCTTTGTCAAGAGGTGGGAAAATTTGCCTCTCCAATTACAGAAAAGCACTGAAAGTTACATGATAAATAATATGGATTTATAATTTGATTGTTGTGGATGGAATGAAGAATGAAAAAGTAATCCACTTCAACAAAAATCCCTTTTTTAAAATAGAGACATCATACAGATCTAGCAGTTCTACATCATAAAGATCTAGCAGTTCTTAACAATTAGAGATACAAAATGTAGGCCATTGGTGGTCAATCTCTCTATAATATGTCCCCATAATCAAGTCTTTTTTTGTTTTTCTTTTCTTTTTTTGATCTTTCTTTTCTTTTCTTTCTTTCTTTTTAAAAATTTATTTATTTGACAGAGAGAGACACAGCAAGAGAGGAAACAGAAACAGAGATTTGGAAATCTCAACAAAGTGGGAGAGGGAGAAGCAGGCTTCCTGCTGAGCAGGGAGCCCAACATGGGGCTCGATCCCAGGACCCTGGGATCATGACCTGAGCCAAAGGCAGATGCCTAACAACTGAGCAACCCAGGTCCCCCTTGCTTTTTACTTTTAGGAAAAGTTATTATAATTGTAAAATTAGTCATCAAATCATGTTTCCTAATTTATACATTAATTAATTTGATTGAATTGCTTTCATGTTCTAGTGGGGTCAATAAACTATAGCCTGCAGGCCAAATATGGCCAACTCACCTGATTTAGTAAATAAAGTTTTATTGGAACACAACCACTCTCATTTGCTTACTTATTGTTTATGGTTGCTCTTGCATAGTTGAACACTTGAAATAGAGATCATATTGCCCGTCATAATATTTACTGAAAAGCTGAAAATATTTGTTCTCTCACCCTTTACAGAAAACTAGACACTTCTGCTTATCATATTAAAGGCACGTACCAATCAGTTAATTCCTCTTAGATATCACCAAAGATTACCTTCCTTCAAAAAAAGAAGAAAGGTTTAATTACTAACAGAACCAGGATCTCAATGCACTGGATGACTCCAAAACCAATTCTCTTTCCAGAAGTCCACACTGTGCCCATAGTGTTTGCACTACTTTTTAAAAAAATTCTATCTATTCTGATATGGAAGGGAAAGTAAAGGGACAAATGTATCATTTATATCAAATCATGTGAAAAATTTGTTAAAAATTCAGATTTTTTTTTAAATTTATTTATTTGACAGAGAGAAACATAGCCAGAGAGGGAACACAAGCAGGGAGAGTGAGAGAGGGAGAAGCAGGTTTCCCGCTGAGCGGGGAGCCTGATGTGGGACTTGATCCCGGGTCTCTGGGATCCTGACCCGAGCCGAAGGCAGTCGCTGAACCAACTGAGCCACCCAGGCGCCCCATAAAAATTCAAACTCTTGAAACAAACTCTATGCTTGAGATTTGGAAATCTCAACAAATGATATAAGTGGTCCTTATTTACATTAAAAAGTAGGAAAAAGAGGTATAAGTGAAAGAAACAACTTGTGATGTTGGATTTGAGGACACTTGTAAAAGCTTCACATCATTCTGGTAGCAAATTGAGAATTAATGAGGCAAGGGGAAATAAAGGATTACTAAGAACTAAGACCTTCATTTGAAGTTATCTAAAATACACCTGGAATACATTATATTCCAGCCCTTCCTCAGTTTCTCACTTTGGCTCTACCTTTGTTAATTATAATTCTCATGTGAGTCTTCAATTCAGAAGTAATGCAGGTAATTAGAAAGCTTGGGAGGATAAGGATGATGTCTGCATGCTCTAGACACACACAGATGTCTGTTTTATGAATGGAATTTTCTAATAACCACTTTTCCAAAAAGTATCTAGGGCAGGTTCTAACAACAACAAAAAACATGGCCCAATATTAGTGTGACAGAAATAGATTATTTTGATGTATATCTAAATCATGAATTTTCTTTGATTCAAAATATTGAATGTGACTTTTCTTTTTGTTTAGAAGTTTCAGTAAGGACTAAAGTTAGACAGATTGTTTTTGGCACTCCATTTCCCAGTTTCAGGGAGATGTCTAGAGTGGGCTCCAGCTTCTAAGCTGTAGGGCTTGCTGAGAAGGGTCGGAAGTGTTTTACTATCACTGCTTAGCTGACATACATGGGAGCACTGTCGCTTTTCCCATCCAAAAGCCATGTTATGCACAGAAAGTCTTTCATAAAGACTGGAGAGTGTCTGCCCAAAGAGATGCCTGGCATCTCATCTTTCCCAATTCAGATTTTCTGAGATGCAAAGGCAAAAAGCCCAACTCAAGCCACTATTATAGAAGATTCCAGAGAGAAAATTCTCAGGATAACATTCTGAAAAGCTCAGAGTATGTTATACTATTCTCTTCAATTAATTTTTTAAAGTATGAGGAAAAATCAGAGTGATATGTACACGCATCTTCCGAAATTTGAAAATAGAGACATATTTCCTCTTCTGGTAGAGAGATTTCTGAGACCTGGAGGTCTAGTGGAATGGACGATGGCTTCTGGTCTTTCAGGGGCATGGTGAAATGTGTCTGGGTAGAAGATGAGGTACCTTTATTGCTGACCCAGTTCTTTGTAGTATTTTAAGAGTGTAAGAGAGGATCACAATGGATCCAGATGGTCCATGCAAAGGAACATGAAGGTTGGTGGCAGGTTGCTCAAGAGGCCATAGAGGTCAAGTGATTAGGCATGAGAAAGGACTGATGATTCCATAATTTTGGCTTGTCAAAGGAAGTCAGGGCTGTCTTGGAAAGGGAAAGAAATCTGGGGCAAGGTGAAAAAAATATGTCCATTCATCACTTAAGCATCAAATTAATAGAAGATCGTGGGAGAAGATGAGACCAATCAATAGTGAGGCCAAGACATTTCTCTCCGACCCACACTATTGCTTGCTCTTGTTCCTAAGAGCGGAGAGTAAGTGCCTACAAAGGGAAGAGGATGAAGTATCTTTGAGCCAGAACCTGCCATCTTACTCCAAGAGCTGTGGAAGCAAGATTTTAGCCTGTGGTGGGTCAGGAAAGGGGATGATCTTTGAACTGAACTAACAATAAAAGTTTTTACGATGAGAAGGAATATATCCAATACCCCAACAAACAAAGAAAAATCTGGACTAATAACTGGAAATCATTTGTGGGAGAAAATTTCCCATGGGTATCTTGCATTTCTGCACTGCCTTTTCAAAGCTAGTTATATAATGTATAGCACAGAAGACAGATACAGTGTCTCCTGAAGCAGAAGGCCAGTAAAATAAAACTAATGTCTCCTTTTAGAGCAACAGTTAGCAAGTTTACTGCCCATAATAAACAATTTGGGTTCTATTAGCTTGGAGTTTCTCTCCTGTAACAAAACTTACTATGTGTGCAGTTGCAATACGGTCCTCTTTATGTCAACTTATGAGAATTGAGTCTTAAGCAACTAGCATAAAAATGACAATTCTCTGTCAGCTACTATTGTTAAGAGTAATAATTATCTTTTAGCTCTGACTAAAGAATCCTGTGCCTTCTACCAGTACCAGTGAAACTGTGGTCTCAATTTTTACAATTCTTTTTTTTTTTTTTTAAGATTTTATTTATTTATTTGACAAAGAGAAACACAGCGGGAGAGGGAACACAAGCAGAGGGACTGAGAGAGGGAGAAGCAGGCCTCCTGCCAAGCAGGAAGCCCGATGTGGGGCTCGATGTGGGGCTCGATCCTGGGTGTCCAGGATCATGACCTGAGCCGAAAGCTGTCGCTTAACCAACTGAGGTACCCAGGCGCCCCCATTTTTTACAGTTCTCGATAGAGAATCCAGGAGGGTGTGTAGATAGGGAATGTGGAGCAAAGTGGAAAAGCAAACTGGTGCAGCCATTATGGAAAACATTATGGAGGTCTTTCAAAAAATTAAAAATAGAACTACTATATGATCCATTAATTCAACATCTGGGTATACAGCTGAAGGAAATGAAAACATTAGCTCAGAAAAATGCACCTCAGGCTTATCACAGCATTATTTACTGTAGCCAAGACACGGAAGCCTCCTGGAAAGGATTCTTGGCTACTTTTCTTGAATTAGTGATGTATTTATTGAGTTCCTGAGACAAATGTAAAATTTTTCTCACCCAACTTAAGTATCTTAATTCCATAATTCTCTGTTAATAATATCCATCAAAAGGATTACACTGACTCTTTCCAAGTTGTTACTCAGGGGGGACATCTATATCTGTATGTTCTTATTTTGACTTGTTTCATATTAAGACTTATAGTCTTTACACAGTTTCTTTTTCCTCTAGAGCAAATGAATTATGGAAAAAAAAATAGCCATGAAATTGATTTTAAGAAAAGTAGCCAAGAATCTTTTCCAGTGAGAGTAGTAACTTCAATTTTTCAGATGGTTTTTATATAAATTGCCCCATTTGATTTTCACAAGAACATTAGATAGCACGGCAGACATTTTTATACACATCTCACTAAGTTAATTCTTTCAGAATCTCAAGTGGGTTATTGTGGGGATTAAAAATAGAATTGAGAAGGATCTCACACCGTTTAATTGTTCAATAAATGGGAGCTGTCATTGCTATTATTTTACATGTCTGACAAGAAAGACTCAGAGCAATTATGGCTTCCCTCCATCTTCTGACGCACAGTCTGAAGTGCCTCAGGGAGGCCACAAGTTAATTTTTCCCTTCCAAGAATTGGGATTGATTTACTGATAGAAAAGCAACGAGCATAATTGCTCTGATAGTATTCTACCTGCAGGACCTTTAGGTTTTAGGCTCAATAGTTACTGGACAAAGGCGCTCTGCCTAGTCCTGGAGCCTATCAACCCCCACACTCCCAGTGTTTATCTTTAGAAGGGAAAACTTAGTCCTTTGTTCTTCAAGGTGGGGGAAAACACCTTTTGAAACAACTCCTGATGTCAAAATCCAGGCCTTGATTTGTGAAACCTGGTTTTGGAAAAGTACTAAATCAAAGTAAAATGGATTTACATTTGTAAACTTTGTTTCCCTTAATGGGATTAGAAAGACCACTCACATTAAACAAACAAAACACCAGTCCAGCATCAGGACAGGTAAGATGGTAAATTAACTGCACACTAACTCTGCAATTCAGTGTGAACTTAGGCCTAGAAATTTTGTTTTAAGACAGTTTGAAGAGTCAAAAACCTCCTAGGACCTATTTGTACATTTTCACACCTCCTCTTTACCTGAGCCATATGCACTGTTGGGGAAAGGAAAGCCACAAATGCAAATGAAATGAAGTTAGTTGGAGAGCAGTTAAAAGACAGGTCTCCTAAGCCTAAACTTCTCCAGATGTGAAGATGTAAGTGCGAGGATTTAAATAAACTCAGACACAGGCAACAGCCCGCTGTTGAAAATCTTCTCAATATGCAGAGAATAAAGGCACAGCATTTTCCAGAACATACAGCAATACAAAGTTTTCTTTTTAAAAAGAAAGCCATCTTAAACATTCCCAAGTAAATTAACTTCGAATATTTCAAGAAAAAGAAGAACCTGGTAATAATCATCCATATGACCCATTGTCTGCTCACACTTTTAAAAGAATTCTTGAAATCTTTTAATTACATCTGTTTACATTTTTATCTGTCCCCAAAGAGGATTTAGTGTTGTCTTCACTTTCTGGCCTCAGTTCCCACTGACATCAGATTTCTCCATGTGAAAATCAAGCAAAGAATACAAAATAAAAATGCAAAGTGTATGATTTTTATCAAACTGCTTTGTCTTTGTGGCTTTGCCTATATAAGGACGTTGCAACTAAATCTGTAAACTTAAGTGATAGTCTCATTTGAACTGAGAGAGAAAGATCATGTTGGGCTTGAGAAGCCACAGGGCAGGTGAGGGGGTCGAGTTGATAAAATAAGAAAAGAGGCCAATAGATAAGCCCATACTCTCATTCTAAAAGTTTAAAAAACTAAGAAGGTTGGGAGAAACTGCAGGGTAAGGTCAGCAAAGAGACTGGGCAGTGGATTTGAGGACCAAGGCTAGGGAAGTGGCCAAAATAGATATAGACCCAAATCAACCCATCTGAGGAACAAAGAGGCAAAGAGGTGTCTGGACATAAAGTCTTGAGGGATCAGGAAAATACTAGTGCAAATTCTCTATGAGTCTCCCAGAAGGCTTTTTTCAAAGAGTGGCTATGAAACATTAAGAGGCATTTTAGGTGTGTCTGGTGTTTGCACAAACATCTTAAAGTATGGACATCTACATGTTTAATGAACTGTATCTGAATCACCAAACAAAATGAACCTTGACTCCATGGATGCTGCTGTTACCAAGCTCAGCCATGAAATTTCAATGTGAAAACTGCTTTCACAGCCTACTTAAACACCACAGAGCGAGATCGATGATATTTTCCATGGAAAAGGCAAGCAGAAATTATGTTTATACTTCTGCTTGTCCACTCTGCTTCTAGAATCTCACCCCTACACTCACCATAATCTCAAGTAAATGTAAAAGAATAAATGAGCTATTACCTGCTATGGCAATCAGACATTTTAAAATAAAAATGTGGAAGGCTGCTTCATTGACCTCCTCAGATCACCAACAGTGGCCTGAGTAGAGGATTCCTGGCATGGAATAGCTCATTCTCAGTAGGTATTAGAAAGCTCCAATAGTTCCAAAGGGTTATAAGGGACTGTGTCACATCGAAGTGACCTGAATAACCCCAGTGAATGTTCCCCTGAAAAAACATATTTCTCATTATCTTATCTTGGATGCCCCAATTCTACTGGCTGGACTGTCATGTGTGGACCCTCTATACTACTGGTACACTGGATGAATCCCTTCCCAGGACCACAGATAGAAAGCAGATTGATGCACATGGTTCTTAGCCCAATATGGACTGATTAAGTGCCAGTGGGTGGCTACTGGTCTGAGACAGGGTCTCCCAAACCTCAATGCCTAATATTTTCAGAACTTGAGTATTCACTGTTCTCAGTTCTTTCTCATTAATATATTCCCATAAAACATCACTTATAGGGATTATGCCTTCTAGGATGTTGAACAATATCACTAGACCCCTGTCCCCAACACAAACACACATGCACACACACATCCCTGACCAGTGATTTCTATATTTTATCATCTCCAAAGATGTACAAGGAGAGATAGTCATAGCAGTAATAGCCATTGGATTGTGGGGAAGGAAAAGGGATCTCAGAAGACAGCACCCATTTAGTAGTTACCTAGCTTCTAGATTGATGATTTACTTCAGAAACAGGGAAAACAGCAGAGAGGGAAATTTTTATTTACTTTTGATTGTCAAAGTAAGCTCAGAATACCTATTGTGGTTTTCGATCCAATTCTCTTTGCAGTTTATGAAAATTCTTCATGGATACTTATAATGGGTTTATTGTCAATTCTAGTTTATAGTATTCTAACTTTTGTGATTTTCCTCTGCTTTCACAGATACTTTTGTGTCAAGTTGAGACCAGCTGGATCATGGGCTGCGGACCATATACCATTTACACCAGAAACCTCTTTCCCCTTTGGTCCTGCTTGCAATTACTCCCATCTTCTGTTTTCCTGGATTTTTGGCACCTAGGTACAATTTTTACATCTGCTTCTTAACCATTTGGTTTGGTGAATATCCCTTTCCAAGCTTCTCAGACTTAGGTTCTGCACACACTTCTGGGATCTGTTCATTCCTTTGATTTTGGTGACATCTATCCCTGACTCCCAACCTACTATCATTCCAGTTTTTTGTACTGATATGATCACTAAATGGACATGTCCCCTCATCCACCTAGGATTACAACCAAATACAGGGTAGTAATGATTATACAGCATATGTATAGTCTTGAGTCAGGGGAGTTTTTCTTTCTGGAGTATAAGAATTACATTATTATTATGTATTTATTGATGTTTTTGTGTGCAGTCTATGACTTTTTACCACTTAAAACAATTCCCCCATTGTGCACACTAAAGAGAAAATATATTCATTTAGATAAGAGCCTCTGTGGGGCCTGGATTGCCAGAGACATGTAATGTTTGGAAAACAAACATAAAATTATACATGAAATAATTTGAAGATCTACATAAAGAGCTGAAACAAGACTATGAAATGTGATGTAAGTAAAAAGTATTGGGTTAAGATCTGGAACTCTTATGCTTACTGTATTATTTTAAACTTAATCTAAAGAACTAAATAGATTCAGAGGACGACTCTCATGCTAGTCACACTGAATTGTATTGATTCTCATATTTCCTTATCTTTCTGGACTCAGAGATGGGAAGATATAAGAATTTTGATGTGTCTGGTGCTCTTGACCAAGCCCGGAAACAGTTTACAAGTGAAGGAAGGCTTGTGCTCTTGAACTAACTGGAAATGACCTCACAATAGTTCTTTAAAAATGTCAGTTAAATCTTACTCTAAAACACAGTTATTTGGTTATTAAAATGAAGCATCGTAAGTTAGCTGCTATTGTTGGCAGCTGGAAGAACAGCAGAACTTATTTGAGAATTCTTCAGATATCCTCCAAAAACCAGAAGGCCAGCACCACGAGCAATGATGTCACTGTCCTTAAGGTGACTGTTTTAGTGATATGTTATCTGTGGATGTTCTGTCTCTCTAACTCTTCAAACTTTCATCATGTAGTTAAAACATCTACATTATTAATATAATTCTATGGAACAGTATGCATTTCTTTATTCATCTGATTTCAAAATCTCTTTTGGATTAAAAAAGGCATGAGATACATAGCATACTTTTGAGTTGCCATTTAATTTGTTTAGTTACATATCATTTTTCCCTTTGTGAAAGGATATGATTGATTGATTGATATATTTTTTAAAGCTTTTATTTACTTATTTGGGAGAGAGAAAGCATGAGCGGGGATGAGAAAAGACGGAAAAGCAGTTTCCCCACTGAGCAAGGAGTCTAATGCAGAGCTTGATCCCAGGACTCTGGGATCATGACCTGAGTCACCCAGGCACCTCTTCATTTATTTTTTCTTTAAACATCTTGTTCTTATTCTTTGGAACTTCAGGTCAACATTCTTTGAGATATTACATCTTTGAGGGGCACCTGGGTGGTCAGTTGGTTAAGCTGTTGCCTTCAGCTCAGGTCATGATCCCAGAGGTCCTGGGATCCAGCCCCACATTGTTGTGGGGCTCCCTGCTCACTGAGGAGCCTGCTTGTTCCTCTGCCCCCACCCTACTTGTGTGCTCTCTCTCTCTCTCAAATGGATAATGAATAAAATCTTAAAAAAAAGACATTACATCTTTGAATCTAGAGTCTTAATCTGATGTGACCTAGTTTCCCTCTACATTTTTAAATACCTAATTTTAAAATTGATATCGTTTGCTACTATATAAAACATTGAATTATACTACTAATGAACAAATATGATGAGGACTTTTTATTGTCTTTCTCTGTTTCTTTTTTTTTATGACATTTTTTCCCGCAGAAGAGTCTATATTTCAGAACATATAGTCTGTCAACTTTGATCCATTTCACAGCTGCATTGATATTTCATTGTGATGCTACACTGGGGGGAATTTGTGTATATTGAAGAGGGACCATGCAGAGCGTGAAAGATGAGCAGAAAACAATAGCAGATGATTATGAATTAGAGAGAAGAGAGCAAAAGCAGAATTTGTGGAACCAGGAATAAGATTAAAATGCAGGAACATATCTGAGAAATTAGTTTTAGTTCAGCAGGACTATAGTTTGATTTTCATAAAGTGGACCCAGTACTGTCAACTTCATTGGCAACAAAGTCTTCTATAGGGATAGTATTATATGCATTGGAAAAACAGTAGTCACAATTAGTTAGTAACAAACTGTAAGCTCTTTGATGGTAGGATCTCCATCTATTTATTCTTTGAATAAACTACAATATTAAATTATCCATTAAAAAACTTGGTGAATTCCTCAAGTGTCATAGATGTTGTTGTTTATGGGAAATCCTGAGCATTCAAGAGTTCAGTGTTGCAGGATAGAAGGCAGAGGGTAAGCCAAAAGTCACAGATAATTATAACCTGGTCTCCAAACGTCTGCATTTATAGAATTCATCAATAAAAAATTTTATTGCATCCTTAATATATGCACTTTTACTCACAAATGTTTTATGCATACCTGCTTAATATCTCAAGCTACATTTATGTTAAAAGTTCATCAGTGGGCACCTGGGTGGCTCAGCAGGTTAAGCCTCTGCCTTCAGCTCAGGTCATGATCTCAGGGTCCTGAGACCAAGTCCCACATCAGGCTCTCTGCTCAGCAGGGAGCCTGATTCCCCCTCTTTCTCTGCCTGCCTCTATGCCTTTTTGTGATCTTTCTCTCTGTCAAATAAATAAATAAAATCTTTTAAAAAAAGTTCATCATTAATGACCATTGTTATAAATTCACATTCATATAGTTTTCCTAATTATTTCAATTTTTATCTGATATCCTTAATTTTATTAATCTTACCAAATGCTTTTTAATGTGAGCTTTGCTACTTTATCTATCTATACCTCTTTTACTGAAGGTCATTTAACTTTTCATGCAGACTGCTTTCTGAAACACACATTCAGATAAAAATTAAGACATTCAAACACATCACACAGTCATTAATTCTTTTTTATATAAGATTTTATTTATTCACTTTAGAGAGAAAGAGCACAAGTAAGGGGAGGGCAGAGGGAGAGGTAGAAGCAGACTCCCTGCTGAGCAGGGAGCCTGATGTGGAACTCCATTCCAGGACCCTGAGATCATGACCTGAGCTGAAGGTAGACACTTAACTGACTGAGTCACCCAGGCATCCCAGTTACTATTTCTTGAAACACAGATGCTAAAACATAGTTCATTACTAAAAGTCATCCAAGAGATGCAGATTCACATTGCTTCCCAAAAATTTCTTTTGCATGTAATTGGCAAAATGAAGAAATTTAACATCTTATGTTCGTATGTGTATCTTTCAGCTGCCCAGTGAATGCAAACATACTTTAAAACCCAGAGATGATATTAATCTAATTCATGGTTTACTGTCTTGCTAAATTAAATGGATTATAGACAACATTCAGGATATACCTTTTTTAAAACTGAGGAAATGCCACTTATGCTATTTGTAACAGTTACTTTTATTTAAACAGAAAGACAACGGCATTCATGTGATTCCTCAGGCCCGCACTGGTTTGATGTGACAAAGAGAAATAATCATCAAAACGCAGCTCCTTAAGTAAGTGTCTGATTTCACACTTTTAGAAAATGTGAAATCTTTCTGGTTGAGCCAGCAAGAATTGAGAAAGATTAAGAAAGTGTTTAAAGATGTTCATTAAAAAGCAGTTATAAAGATTTGAAAGAGACACAGCACCAAGTATGCCAAATAGAGTAAAACTGTCATCGAAAAGATTCAACAGCTATGAAAAGAGTTCTTCGAAATCTGCCATGTTTTTTTTCTAGATAACAAAATCTATCAATTCCAAATGTCTACATTAGTCATGCATAAAGGCACTGATGTCTCACAGAAAACAAATAAATCTATTCCAAGGAACCCTCACTTTTTATCACACTCACCAGAGAGGCTAGAAAAAGTCAGCTTCTTGAGAGTGTAATTCTAAGTGATGTTTTAGTTCTCTAGTGAAATTTTTCATCATAAGATGTTTTACCAGAACATGACCTATAACTATTTGGTTTTGCTTGAAGTTTTCTAGTCACAATTTTTATTATTCTATTTTTATTTTATTTTTCATTACATTGTTTTAGAAATTATAGAAGTACTACATACTCATATTAATTTGGGAAATAATACAAGACAGATAAAGAAAGGTTAACATTTTTTTTCCTTCTCCACAATCTCTATGTTCACTGCCTTAGGAAATGTGCTAATAGCCTGATATGTTTTCTTCCACATGGGTTTCCTTGATCATAAATGCTTATGAACTTATATATACATGTATATCCATTTTGACTTTTTATTCTTATTGCACTGAATTTTTAAAAAATGGAAACAGTAATTCTGCAACTTGCTTTATAAATTGAACTATGTGTCCCTGCCATTCAGATCAATACAGTCTATGATTAGCACAATTGTTTTAATAGTTACACAGTATCAATATTATGGCTTCTTCCATCATTTGTGTGTGACTGTGTGTGTGTAACTGTGTGTGTGTGTGCGTGTGTCTGTAAAGGGTATTCCAGGATCTTCTCCCCTGTATATCCCCACTACCAACAATATGCTGAAAAAATATTTCTTAATTCCCTTGTTTAATGTTTAATGTTTATTTCCTATTTCATTAATTTCTATTAATTTTTATTATGTCCTTCCACTTTCTTTGGGGTTTATTTATGGTATCTTTCTCTCAGAGTACAAGGGAACTATTCACATAGCTGCAGGTCAGCCTCCTGAAGTAGTGAGCAATAATGAGAGGAAAGCCAGCAAAGGGAAGATACTAGGTTTCCTTGATTTCTTTTTCTTGAATGGAGTTTCTTTAGTCACTTGTTAATAATCCTATTTATTTTTTATTCATTTATTTTTAAAGTTTTTATTTATTTATTTGACAGAGAGAAACACATCTAGAGAGCGAACACAATCAGGGGGACTGAGAGAGGGAGAAGCAGGGAGCCCATTGCGGGGCTTGATTCTGGAACTCTGGATCATGACCTGAATTGAAGGATGCTTAATGACTGAGCCACCCAGGTGCTCCAGTCACTTGTTAATACTTTTAAATGGATTATACTTATTAATTCATCTAGTTATTCTAGTTTTAGGTTTTTTTAAATAGAAATCTTGGTTATAAATGACATATTCTACCATTACTAAAATCTGAAATTTACTTTTATATATGATGTAATCTATGTTTTTCCCCAAATAATTATGTCAATGTCATTAATTATATGAACCATCATTTTCCTCAGAATTAATGAATGCCAATTTTGCTAAACCAAACATTTAATTATGTACTATATGTTTGGCTTAACAAAATTAGCATTAATTTAACTAATTAATAATTCATAAATGAAGTACATGATATGTAATGTAATATCATATATAAAATACTGAATGGAATTATGGTTTGTCTATTCTGTTTGACTCCTTATTTGTCCTTTCTTGTACCAGTATTTTTTATTACATTAGTTATGATTACTTTGAACATTACAATTTTTCTAGATCAGTATTAAAAATCATCTTCTATATGATTTCCTGGAGTACTTAGAAATACTGTAGCTTCTAATACTAGTTAGTTTGTAGGATGGTGTATCTTTACGATGTTAGGTCACCTTGTCAGTGAACAGGGTATGTTTATTTACTTTAACTCTATTTGTGACATTAAAAAAAATTTATCTATAAGGGTCTTTTTTTTGAGTCTTTTAAACAGATAATATAATTTTGTCACTTTTTTTTTTAAAGATTTTATTTATTTGACAGAGAGAAGCTCAGCCAGAGAGGGAACACAAGCAGCGGGAGTGAGAGAGGGAGAAGCAGGCTTCCTGCTGAGCAGGGAGCCCGATGTGGGGCTCGATCCCAGTCTCCAGGATCATGACTTGAGCTGAAGGCAGTCGTCCAACCAACTGAGCCACCCAGGCGCCCCTAATTTTGTCACTTTTTAAAAATGGTATATTATTTGTTTGGGACGCTCTGATGATTTAGCTATTGGTTTTGTGAGGTTTTCTATGTAGATGTCTATAAAATATACAAATAATAAGTTTTATTTATTTTCTAATTCTTACATATGTTTTTCTTTTCTTGAGCACTGGCCAGGATTTCTAATACAGTTTCAATAGTAATAATGATATGAACATTCTTGTCTCAACACTGCTTTTAATGCCATTAAGTTTATCTGAGCATTATGTTTGTAGAGATTTATGTATGTAGCTTTTATAAAGTGAAAAAGAGTTTTCTGTGTCTAGTTTTTTGAGCCTTTCAAGTAATAAATAGATGATAAGATATTTGTATTGGTTTCTCCAAATCCTTTAAGGTAATATTATTTTCCTTTGGATGCATTAAATAATGAAATACATTGAAAATTACCTGATACTGAGCCATTCTTTAGTTTGCAGAGATCCTTAAGAAATTCTTGATTTTTATTTAAATAATCCATTCCTTCCATTTGTACTTGTTTTTAGAAATTCCATGATAAAGATGTTGATGTTTCCTTCATTTCTTAGCTCTTAGAGTTCCCAACTCTTTATTACTTTTTGACATCTTCTGAAAAAAGTTATTCAACATGAAATTCTTACCCACTAACTCATTAGCTGGCTATTCATCCCTTCGGATGTGCTCTTTATTTAAACAATTTCATTTTTCATTCTCAATATTTCCCATCATATACTTTTTGTAATTGCTTGTTCCTACTTCATGTTATCACTACACTATCCCTGTGAGAATTTATATTTATTTTACTTTCTTGACTTTTTCAAAAATTGTTATTCTTGTATAGCAAATCATGGATAACAGTGCAGCTCTCCGTCCGAGGCACTGGTCCTATGGAGGTTCCTTCTGGCTCTGGCATTTTTGAACCTACAGCTGAGGAATTTCCTTACTTACATCTCACTTGCATGACATATGACAGTTTTTCTCATCTGTTCCCATTTATTCCAACGTGGTTTTTAATGATTTTTAAACTGTAACCACTATAATTTTATTCTGAATAATTTTTGAAATCCACATTTCTTATATAATCTCAAACTTATGACTAAAAATTATTTATTCAGGGATAATCACTAAATCTACCTTCAACCTCTTTCCTACTTTCTTTAACTAATTCTGTCAGGTGAATTTTATAATCATACCAAAGTAATATTTGATGGCTATCATTTAAGGCTAATATGTCTCCCTCAAATAGAATATTGTTTTCCAAAACATACTGAAACCCTGATACTTAAGAGGCTTTGTAAGAACTTAAATCTATGATTCACTTGAAAGAAGATTTGCTAGAACAAAAAGCCCACACCTGCTTTTTATGCAAGCATTTATGTAGTTACTCTTCATGCTTATTCCCTGTACTTCTGAAATAATTGAGTCATTGAAGTTACAAATTCTCCCATAAGTGCAGCTTCTGTATGTCTCCTAGTTAAGCTTTATTTTCAGTTTATCTTTGATTCAGTGGCTACTAATAAGCTATTCTTAATTTCCAATATTTCACCTTTTATTGCTGATTTTATTTTATTAGATTATCATTGAATATACACAAGTGTGGTGTTGCTCTGCCCCAACCAACCAACAAACAAACACATAAACCCTTACCCTTCAAGTAGCCATATGGGAGGAGTCTCTCTCCTCTAGGTAGTCCCCTCGTGCCAAGTACATTTCTCTCCCAACTTCAGGGACTGGGAGCAGTTCAGACCAGTAGCAGAGGGACCCTCCAGTTCTAACATGCTGGCATGGGCAAACAATGCCACCAAAAGCAAGTCCGGGCATAGCCCCTCTGCAAAGGAATCAACAGGATTCTGCCTCTTGGAGTATTCCTGTAAGATGTTTGCCCAGTTTCTGAGTACAGTCAGTTGTCTTCCCTGCCAATAGTCTCTTGGCTTCTGCCTGGTACCAAAGAGAATGAAGTTCTACAGCTCCTCTGCCTGCATGGATCTCAGAAGAGTCTCAGTCTACTGTGCCCCCTCCAGGTGAGGGCAGCATGCCTCTCAGTATTTTGAAATTTCCTGGAGAGAGAGAGAGAGAGAGAGAGAGAGAGAGAGAGAGAGAGAGAGAGAGAGAAGGATGATGGCAGGGAGGAATGTGAACAAAATGTCATCCTCCTGGATTTTTTCCAGCTGGCAGCCAAGAAAGTCTGAATCCAATGTTTCAGTAGCATTCTTAAACACAGATGAGATGATCCCATTGTCTCCAATACGGGTCTAAATGGATGTTACAAATATGTTCTGTGGGGTATTAATAAGTGTAGGTAAAGTACAGAAATATTATCCAAATAAAAGCATTTGGAAAACAGTTATATCTGAAAAGTTTCTCTCCTGCAAGACTTTCAAGAGGTTTGAGTATGTGAATATCCACTATTGCTGTCTGAGGTAGAGTTCATGGTGTTTCTGATTATTTTGACTGAAAAGCACTTTTTAGTCATATTGTAATTATGGCTCTTGTCATTGTTTTAACGCCACTTCCAAGACAGTATTTCTACAAAACATACTTTGGAAAAACTTGGCTTTTACTTTTCTTCCAAAAAATTACTAAATGTATTATTATTTTCTTAATTTTCAAGATAGTTATTATACAATTTTAACTACAGAGCAATTATACAATTTTAAATACTAAAAATAACTTATGCAGTTGATAAAAGTAATTAAATTATCAAAAATTATTTTATAATTTTAATAGTCAAACCACACAATAGGGAATAGAATATAGAATTAGTCTCTCTCCCATCCTAAAATTCAGCCCACACACACACACATACACACGCATGCACACACACGCACACATACATTTTCTAATTAAATGTTTTATTTATTTTTTTTCCAATTATTTAAGACCTATATTAACGGGTGCTTGCCGTTTGTTGACTTTTTTGAAAAAATCAAGTTGTAAACTTTTATTACAAATTAAAAATGAGGTTCTTAAAAATCTCAACTTTACCAGATATGAAACAATTTAAAAACCTTTAAAGGTGTATTGAGAAAGACCAGGCTTTTTTTTTTTTTTTTTTTTTTTTTTTTTTTTTTTTTTTTTTTAAACACGTTTGTCATTACCAAAAAGAGACGTCTTTAGGTAAAAATAATAAAACCCCATGCTGCATAGATAATGCAGATAGTTCTATTTATCTGGTCAATGGGCAAAAAGCAAGCACTTAAGGTCATCGCAACGAAGGTTTTGGGAACAGTAAAATGGTTCAATGTAAGAAACGGATACGGTTTCCTCAACAGGAATGACACCAAGGAAGATGTTCATTCCCCAGCGCCAATCTTTTGTCCATTTCTTATTGCTGGAATTTCATCTTCATTTCTTCCTATTGGGTGACTAAACCGGATGATGGTAGAGATGGTAAGCCGGCATTTACTCAGCCCCGCCCTGCTCAGCCTTGGGAGCGGACGAATTCTCAGCTGGTGGATCGGCTGCTTTTGTCTCTTTACCATCTTGTGGTTTAGGGTTTTCTTGGCATGTGCGTCGGTAATTGAAGTTGCGGCAGTACCGACGTTGAGGTGGCAGCTGACCCTGGGTCTCATCTCCTTGATTTTCCTTATCTTCCTCATTGCCATCCTCTCTAGGTTGTCTTGGCGAGGAGGACCCATGCCGAATTGTGGTCTATAACCCCGATACATATTCTGTCTCACTGGTCTACCTTGTTCTCCTGCACCCTGGTTGTCAGCACCTTCCATCACTTCTCCCTGCACAGGAGGGTTGGAATACTGTGGTCGACGCCCATAGGGTCTCTGCATGTAGTAAGGTGGGAACCGTCGCCTGTGGTAGGGCCGGCGCTGTTGGGCCTGGCCTTCGGGAGCACTTTCCGATCCCTCGTTCTTTTCCCCACTCTCACTATTCTGGTGATTCTGCTGGTAATTGCGTGGAGGACCCCTGCGACGTGGATAGCGTCTACAATGGTTACGGTCTGCTGCATATTTACTGCCTTGCACTGGAACTCCACCAGGGCCTGTCACATTTGCTGCTTCCGCACCCTTTTCTCCTTCAACAACATCAAACTCCACAGTCTCTCCATCTCCTACACTGCGAAGGTACTTCCTGGGGTTATTCTTCTTTATGGCAGTCTGGTGTACAAATACATCTTCCTTGGTGTCATTCCTGTTGAGGAAACCGTATCCGTTTCTTACATTGAACCATTTTACTGTTCCCAAAACCTTCGTTGCGATGACCTTCTTGTCCCCGCCGGCAGGCGCCACGGATGTGAGGCCGTCCGGGCCCCGGCTCCCTGCGCCACTGCCCGTGGTGCTGGGCTTGGTGTCCGCAGCACTGAGGGCGGGGGCGGCGGGCGGGGGGGGGGGGGCGACGGGCGGCTGCTGGGTCTCGGCCTCGCTGCTCATGGTTGCGGTAATGGTGACTGGGGCCAGCTGCGGCAGCTGCGGCTCCTCCCGGGGTGTGATGGTAACTAGGCCCGCGGCGGCGGTGGGGCTGCTCAGGGCTCTCTGGGGTCCGCTCTCAGCTCCCGCTACCCATCGAACTCTAATTAAATGTTTTAAAAAATGTATGTAATTAGTTACAAATTATAATCCCTGTTTGGGTCATTTTCAAAACAGTCTTAATTTTACTTTTGAATATTTCTGCATTAACTGCATGCTGCTCACTTTTTTTAAAATTTTTTAAATTTTTTATTGTTACTTAAAATTTTTTTTTCCCAGTGTTCCAAGATTCATTCCCCATTCCCCACACCCAGTGCTCCACGCTTTAGGTGTCCCCAGTACCCACCACCAGGCTCTCCCATCCCTCCATCCCCCTCCCTCCAAGTCCCTCAGTTTGTTTATGTGTCCAAAGTCTCTGTTGTTTCCGTTCTCTCCCTGGATTACCCTAGTTCCCATTTACTTTCCTTTTCCTACTGTCCTCCAGGTTACCCCTCATGCACCGCAAGTAAGTGAAACCATGCGATACTTGACTTTCTCTTCTTGGCTCACTTCACTCAGCATAATCTCTTC